>ML856749.1:0-27444 GCA_009831015.1 Picea engelmannii
AATAGTATTTTTGGAATTTATGAACTGTTACACATAAATAAAATGATTTTATATATGTCATGCATAGAAAGAGGGGAATACTGTGTGTTCTCTAGAAAATGGTCAAATTATGGATTGAATCAACTAAGAAACTAACAACTAGGATTCTTAAAGGAATGTCAAGGGAATCCTAGGATCAAGGTTTTGTCCTAAGGAGGCTAGGAATACTAGGACTTATACCTAGAGGAGAAAGTAAATATTTTTATCATGTAGCTCTGGTAAGAGAAGAAGTTAGGGTTTTGTGGAATTTGAAAACCCTAGTGCTACCTAATGTGCTTGTTATCGAGAAGATAGAGGGAGTTGATCTTGTACAAGTGTGAGATACAAATGTAGGTTCCAAAAGGGACTTACCATTGAGTATGATACCTTGTTGATGGTGTCTAATGGAGTGAGCTATTGGCTAATGTTATCTTATGGTTTCCATCTCTAGGGTTTGAAGAGCCTGACTTCTAACAACCCCTGATAAGATATTGGTAGGTGCATGTACTTCGTATTCTAAATATATATGAAGTGTTTTGGTTTTCCAAATGTTGTGTACTTGCACAATTGAATTTACCTTATGTCATCTTCATAATTGAGTAATTACGGTACTAGTTATGGAGGTTAATTTGACATAACATTTTGTTGACATTGTTAAATGATTTACAATTATGTAGAAGATAAATGAGAAAATTTATTTCTATAATAAATTATTGTAATATGTCATTTTTTAGGTCACAATATTTTCAAGTGACCATTATTTGAGTGTGGATTGTCATTGAATTTATATGGAGATAATTCAAGAGGTATTCCATATTGTTGGTTGTGAGTGAGAATATGGATATCCACAACATTCATGCAAGCATTCAAAAGGAATGATCTATTGATTATGTAGAGATACATGGTTGATTAGGAAGAAATTCTACTTAAGAACCATTAATTTCTTATGGATTTAGAACTTAGGAATCTTTTCCACCATAAGATATTCCTTAATGCATAATGCAAGTATTTATAATAACTTTAGAAAAAAACCAAGGGATTAATACACTTTGAAATGCATATATTCATCAACATAAAATGCATAAACAATGAGATTCATAAAAAGCGTGCCATGAAATGTATATCTATATATATATAGGGTAAGTTACAGTCGATACGTAGTGCACTTATCGTCTGAAAGCTCAGACACAGACATATATCCGTGCACTCTGGGAGAAAGTACTCCGGAGGAAATCGAGAGTGGAGAAGCTAAAACTCCCGAAGACAAAAGTATCGAAGTCTCGAAGTAAATGATGGTCGTCTGATCTAGAAGGAAATGTGGTAGAGATATGCACACTCCGGGAGAAAGTACTCCAGAGGAAATCGAGATTAAAGAAGTTGAAACTCACGAAGACGAAAGTCCCGAAGTCCCGAAGTAAATGATGGTCATCCGATCTAGAGGGACACGAGGCAGAGATCTGTACACTCCGGGAGAAAGTAATCCGGAGGAAATTGAGAGTAAAGAAGCTGGAACTCCCGAAGACGAAAGTCCTGAAGTCCTGAAGTAAATGATGGTCGTCTGATCTGGAGGGACACGCGACACTTGATCTGCAATTCCGTGGCTTCCATATGGTCATTAAACCTAGTGCAACTTCGAAAGTCTGAATGCACAAGAGTCGTTGATCTGAATTGCTCTTGGGATTTCCGCCATTGAAAAAATCGAACCTGACTGTTTGCTTGTATTCCAAGCCCGAAATGGACTTCAAGAATGCTATGTTTTTTCTCATGGTTGTTCCCTAGGTTACAACATACTTGATCAACCTATTGTAAGCTCAATTAATGGAAAAAAAAGATGACAAGTAATTCAAACCAAATCATGACATGTATTTTATCCTTCCAGAAAAACAGAAACATAAATGCAGAAAGACTAAACGAATAAGAACCAAGTCACTCAGTAATGGGAAACTGACTTAACCAACTAGAAGATGAAAAATTGATGAAGGTATAGGGAACATAGAGAGGAGAGGTAGGGATGCAGACCTAAGTAACAAAATTGGCTCCAACTAGGGATAACTCATCCCTGTGAGGTGCTAAGAACTATAGATCGGTGCCTTGAGATTAAATAACTACTCTTGCCTTCCATTTATTACCTTTGTTTCTGTTTTCCAGCCCTACATATCTGCTATTGTCCCTCAGCCATGCATTTTATTGAACTGAAAAACTGAAACTACACCCCAATGCCTTGTTGGGCTATGGAGTCTTTATTCACACACAACTAAGTAATCAAAAGCAACAATAAAGGAAAGCATCTATGGTACAAGAGGGACCTTCCCTCGTCCTTAAACAAACTAGTGTTTCAGGAAGCACCCATTTACTGGGCCTCCAAAGATCTTTGTATCATATAGATTGTGCAGGATAAATGTGTTGTTGTTCATTACTTCAACCACCTTAAAAGGGCCAAACCACAGGTTGCCAAATTTAACATTCTTGGACTTGTCATCCCTTCTTGAATCCCACCTCAAGACCAGGTCACCTTTATGAAAAATATCCTTCTTATTTTTTTATCAAAGGTTGATTTGATCTTGATCTGGTATGCTTCTGTCCTCTGATCCAGTGCTTCTCTTCTTTTCTGAACTTCTATAATCTGGAAGATTCTCCTTTGGATGTCATTTGTTTCCTCAATCTCTTCCTGCAAGAATTTTAGAACTGGTATACCAAACTGAGTGGGAAAAACAACATCTATGTCATAAACGAGCTGGAATGGTGAGGTTCCCAGAGACTTCTTAGTGTTGATTTTGTCAGCCCATAAAGCATATTTGAGTTTAGAGTCCCAGGATTTCTTGTTTTCAGTCAACAACTTCTTAATGATCCTGATGAGAGTCTTGTCTGATGATTCTGCCAGGACATTTCCCAGAGGGTAATAGGGTGTGGAATGTGTCAAGAAGATGCTATGACTTCCATAGAAGTCAATCATGGATTTGGACTTGAATGCTTGGGCATTGTCCATTACTAGTTTGCTGGGGCAACCAAATCTGGAAAAAATATTAGTTTCCAGGAAATTGATGATCACTTTGTCAGTGGCATTCCTGGTGGGCACAACCTCAATCCATTTGGTGAAGTAGTCGGTGGCAGTGAGGATCCACTTGTGTTTTCCACTTGAGGGTGGATTTATCTCTCCTATGAAGTCTAACCCACATTGTTGAAACAGACTACTGGCATTGATAGATTTTAGGGGTAGTGATAGTAACTTTTGTTTCCCTGTAAACATTTGACATTCATTGTAGGCTCTAATAGTGGAAAACACATCAGTGAAAAGGGTGGGCCAGTAGTATCCTTCCCTCAAGATCTTGAGAGTCGTGGTCTTCTAGTGTTGGTGTCCTCCACATACTCCTCTATGCATTTCTGTTGTGACTTGTTTGGCTTCATTTCATCAAGGAACCTTAACAGGATTCCAACATGATCTCTCCAATACAAGCTCTAGTTTGAAATGCAGAATTTGATAGCCTTCAATTTGAGAGACCTGGCCTTTTCATTCTTCACATCTGGTGGACATTCAAAATGATGCAGAAAATAAATGATGTTTTTATACCAAGGTGAAGAGGAGTAGTTTTCAAATACCTGTAAGTTGTCTTGTCCAGGATGCATGATGGGTGCATCTGATTGGGTGAAGATTTGATGCAATTCTAGCACCTTACAGTTTGATTTTGATAACAACTTGGCCAATTTTTTCCCCTTGATCAACTTGGTGGGATTTATGTGCAGGTCATACTCCAATAGTTGGACAATCCATTTCCTCTTTTTCCCTCACTGTTTCGTTGAACCAGAATCTCTTTGGCACTGCTGCTAGGAACAAAGGTTGTTATGCTAGACTGTAGCACATAAACCTTGAAGGCTTTGAGAGCTTTGACCAATGCATAAGCCTTCTTCTCTAATATATCATATTTCAGCTCAACATCTTAGAGGACTCTACTGAAAAAGGATATTGGTTGCTCATGACCTTATTCATTTTTCTGCAGCAGTACAACAATAATGGTTTCCTCTGAAGCAAAGGAGAAGATGAAGAAATATTTGGTATAGTCAGGGCTGGCCAATATAGGGGCTTCGACTAAATTTTGCTTGATATTTTGGAAAGCTGATTTTGCCTCCAAGGACCATTTTATCACAACATATTTATTCAACATGTTAGTAATAGGCTTCGGAATTTCAGCAAAATTTGGCACAAAACGTTTGAGGAAGTTTACCTTAACAATAAAAGACTAGACAACCTTTTTATTTCTGGGGATCTCAATCTCTTGAATGGCACAAAACCTCTTTGGATCAATTTTTATTCCTCTTGCTGATATGATGTGGTATAGGAGCTTCCCTTCTGGCATGGAAAAGTGAGACTTCCTAGGATTGAGAGATATTCCATACCTCCTGCATTTCTTGAAAACCTGCTCCAAATGCTGCAAAAGTTCCTCATCAAACAAAGAAAATGGTGATGTCATCCAAGTATATAACCATACATTTATATTTTTCCCCAACGAAAGAAATGTCCATGGCCCTTTGAAAAGTGTCCCCTGTGTTCATCAGCCCAAAGAGCATCTTGTCATACATGAATGTCCCCCATGGGGTAGTGAATGTTGTTTTTTCTTTATCCTCTTTACACACTGCTATCTGGTTATAACCAGAGTATCCATCCATCATGGAAATTCTGTGTGCACCTACAACCCTCTGTAAAATATGATCCATCTTGGGGAGGGGGTAATTGTCCTTCAGAGAACACTTGTTGAGATTTTTGAAATCAACACATAAGCGTATCTCCCCACTTTTCTTCCTTACAGGTACTAATTTGTCCACCCAGTTCAAATACCTCAATGGTAAAATGATCTTGGCATCCAACATTCTTTTCATCTCTTTCTCAATTATGGACATTAACATAGGATTAAATTTTTGAATCTTTTGTCTGAATGGCTTGGAGCCAGCCTTTAGAGGGATCTTGTGCTGGATGATGTTAATGTCAAATGTCTTCAAATATTCATAGGACCGTGCAAAAATATCATCAAACATTTTTATGAGATTAACATACATACCCTTTTGTTTTGTAGCTATTGCTTTGGACAACTTGATGATATTGGGATTCTCAGTGGTCCCAATATTGCAATTTGTTATCTCTTATTCTTGATTCCTAATGGCATCTCCTTTGTAAACATCATTACTATCAAACAACCTTTCCAATGGAACCTAGTCCTGTTGGGATGTGATTAGTTTTCAGCTCCACAATATCATGACCAACCATTGTCTTCAACAGATGGAATGCTTGTTGATCTTCTAATTTCTCATTTCACCTTCTTGACTTTCTTGATCAATTGAGATATTGGAGAATTTTTGGCACAGGGGTAGACCAAGGGTTCAACGCTCAAGAGCGCAACAACAAAACCCTAACTACCGACCCTTTCGGCAACACCTGCGAAGAAAATGAATTCTCACCTAAGGTAGAGGCAGGGTTGGTTGTAGGACTCCAGTGTCTGCAACCTTAGCTAGGACACAGATATATGACTGTAATACCTTAAAAGGGCACTTAGCAGTTATAGTTCATCAATATCCAATCTTAGGTTACAACGCAGTTAAACCCTAATTACTCAGCATTGCAGTATTCAACCTGATCTACTATATTCAAGCACTAAGCACATCCACATAGGCCAAATCTAAGCTCTAAGTATTCTACTCTTTGTTGTAGCTATTGGATAGCTTCTGCGAGATTCTCTACTTGATGTGTGACTCAGTCTTCTTCTTGTGGTTCTAAGCCTGTCACAGAACAAAGTGTTGACTGCTTCTTTCACTTCGAGTTGCTCTGTGAGCAACTGTTCCTTTTCTTGTTGAATCTGTGTTTTATCCTCTTCAAACTTTGTCTGTAAAGAAACCTTCTCCTGCTCTGTGACTCGATGTTGTTATACAAGTACTCCGTGTACTTGCTTCAAGGCTTGGATGGCTTGTTCTATTTCTTCTTGTGCACGTCGAAGGCGAGATTCGGTCGCATCAGCTAGTTGGCAGAGTTGGGATGGCTCATCTCCCAACTCTGGTTCTCCCGATGGTAGGGGCGCAGTGGACACTATGCGACTAGAATGAAGGGCCTGCTGTACCCCTCAGAGTTTGACTTCAATTATGTCATACATTTCCACATACTTGGCTTCTTGTTTCTCCATGATTTCCTGTGAGGTGTCGTTTAGGGTTGCTATGATGAATTCAAAATCATTTGTAGTGAGTACAGTCTGCATCTTGGTCACGATGGCTCTGGATTTCTTCCAGGAAGAGGGTTTCGGGGGAGATACCTTCCTTTTCTTCAGGGGATCAGCCTCATCTCTAGGTAGTGTTACTTCTCCTTTCTTTTGCTCATATTCTTTGCCATTTATTTCTTCCACTTCATCATCACCCCCTCAGCCAGGTGATACTGAAGTAGTCTTGCCTAAGGCGTTGCTTAAGTCTTGGACCTCTTCGGTCTTCCTCCTCCTGCTGGGTCTGGGTGTATCATGTTCTTTGTGCGTGGTCTCTGGACTGTCAGGGTCAGACATCTCTGTAGGGTCTACGGGAATAAGGAGGTTTGTTGACCGGTCCTTAGTGATCTTTTCAAGGTCCTCTTCCGTGAGCTTGTAGTACGACTGAAGATGCTCCTTGTGTTCATATGATTGCGCTGTAATGTATATGAAGTGATGATATACGTGGAACTTCATCAGTGGTCGAAACTTCTATAGGGTGTTCGGAGTCATGCGAGGTTCAGCTTCGATGTCTCTCTTCAACTAGAGGTAATATGTATGAAAATCTATGTTTGAATTCCACTGCTTACTCATATTGCTCGAGTACCAGAGCATGGAGAACTTCACAATAAGTAGCTTGAATGGCTTGATGTCCAGGAAGGTCTCTCCTTCCAGCATTTCCCAAGCTTCATCTCGGTATTCCTTTTTCCATTCTGATTCTTGTCTTCTTTTGGCATAGTAACTTCGCGTTGTTGAGATTCTTTCCTAAGATTCAAGAGTAATACTTGTTCTCTATTTGGGATAGGTACTTCAGTCTTCTGCAAATATTATTGTGTTCTTACAACTTCGACATCCAAGTCTCTGGTCCTAAGTATCTTCGATCTGTTCTCCTATTCTTCAATTAGCTGTGTGATCCTCCTAGTCATGAAATCTTTTAACTCTTGCTTCTTCTTCTCTAAGACTTCTTCTTACTTCCTTCTAGCCTGATCTCTTTCAATCCAAGGTTTTCCTTGTAACATAGCAAATGGGCCGTTGTTCTCAGTAAATTTAACAACCTCAAAATCTTCCTTTGTCGAAGTTCCATTGGAATTCATAGATATCTGGGTGAGCTTTCCACATAGGGTTATCAGTTTTCCTCTAAATAATCTTATTCCTCCTAGTGAAGGAATCATAGAAGGATTTCCTAAAGTTTCCCAAGTTCTTTTTGACATAATATTCACCCGTGTTTCCTCATCCAGAACACAGTCAATGTCGAAGTCTCCTATTCTTGCTTCAATGCACTCTTTTTCTTTGAAGATATTTGATAAGATGATATGTCAGTGGTCATTCAGAGTTTCTTTCATCTGTAGCAATACTTTCTCTAAATCTTTCTGGGGTTCTACCATAATATAAGTTTATGGATATGCCTTAGGGTTTTCTTGGTTCATATTGATTCTTTCAACCTTAGCAATCATTTTAGGGATATCCAATACTTCATGGTCCATAGCTCTACAACAAAGACAACTAGATCTTATACCAGGGAATTCCTTAGCCAGATGTCCTAATATTCTGCAACTGTAACAAAGGGTTAATCCTCGTTTTCTTTTAAATGATCCCCAACCTTTCCTGTACTGCACACTAGGATCATATTAGCTAACTTGCAAAAAATTCTTTCTATGATCCTACATCCATTTGTTAGTCCAAACATTCTCTCTATGCATAGGTATAACATATCTTTCACTATTCTTATCAGATCTACTCATATCAAATCTTCTTTCATCTATCAGTGCCCTAGTTTTCAAACTAGGATAACATTTATCAAACATACCTAGATCCATATTCTTGAAACAAAAATTTCCACTAATCTTACTTTCAACAGAGCACAAAGTTTTCGGGTCTAAAACCTTTCACTATTCTTACCTTTATTAGAGCACAGAGCTTGCATATATTACCTCTTTTAAAAAATATTCTCACTTTTACCCTTCTTAGAGCACAAAACTTTCAGATCTTACCTCTTTTCTTCAGATCTGATCCTTCTTCTTGGCACAGAGCTTTTTTTTCCTCAGTTCCCAGCAGTCACATTTTTAGGTCTCGACAACGAAACCATTTTTTGGCATAGGGGCAGACCAAGGGTTCAACGCTCAAGATCACACCAACAAAACCCTAACTATCGTCCCTTTCGGCAACAACTTCGAAGTAGATGAAGTCTCACCCGAGGTAGAGGCAGGGGTGGTTGCAAGACTCCAGTGTCTGCAACCTTAGCTGGGACACAGATCTGTGACTGTAATACCTTAATAGGGAACTTAGCAGTTATAGTTCATCAATATCCAATCTTAGGTTACAATGCAATTAAACCCTAATTACATAGCATTGTAGTATTCAACCAGATATACTATATTCAAGCACTAAGCACATCCACATAGGCCAGATCTAGTATTCATCCATACTATTAAGCACATAACATTAACATATCTATCTACCATTCATTTATATCAAAGAACTAAGCAAGTTAATATATAAACACATCAACACATGGCACAACGCAAAGAAACACAGCATGTGCGTGGTTCACCCCCACCCTGGGGCTATGTTCACCAACTCGTCGTCTTCTTTATTAGCCTCTTCAATTAGTTACATGCACAGAGCCAAAAAAACCCTACTCCACAGAGGACAGGAGATCTGCACACCTCGCTAGATCCTCCTTCCTCGGGCTAGGTTACAACACTAAGCCTCTTCTCAATCTCTTACAATCACTTGCACTCAGTCTTGCAAGTTTCACATAGCATGCACAGATCACTTACAGTCCTTCGATCGTATAGATCAAAATTTTTCACTTAGCACCTAGCACTTAGCTCACTGGCCTCTTCTTACATCGCTTAGCTACTTATTTATACATTACAAAATAAGGCCTAAACATGGGTAAACCCATGGGCTGGCATTCCCATACCCACTACATAAACCCAAAACCCAAAAATCCCTAAAAAGCGGTCGAGATCCTGCGATCTCTTCTTCGTCTTGTGCTCCACCTTTGAAAACCTGTCGAAGTCCCAAAAATAGGTCAAATGTGACCAAGGATCCTCAAAACTTGGTCAAGAGCCAACAAGAATTCATTAATGGTGTGTAGAAATCTCTGCAGCTCTAAATCATCACTAAAGACTTTCTAGTGCTTTATGTTGTCTGGTATGATTGTTCTATGTTTGATTTCCACCTGATATTTAATATTTGGGCCAATGGGAGGCCTGGAAGTGCTGGAAACTAAGACCTGAGAATTCACCTTCTGATTTTGTTCTCTGGGAACGAAAGAAATGTTAAATGCTAGAAACAAATTATCGATCAGATCCCATACCTCGTTCTTGTATTTCTTGAGCCTATGTTGCTTAGTCTGATAGATGTTTCTTACTTGGTTGATGATTAACTCAAAATCACCAAAAACTGCAACATAATCAATGTCCATGTCTTTGGCAACCCTCAGTCCCAACACCAGAGCTTCATATTCAACTATGTTATTAGTAGTCTCAAACTCCAGCTTATAAGAGAGGATTATCACTTCTTCTGAAGGGGAAATAAGGAGTATACCTGCATCTGTTCCTTCCTTTGATGAAGAGCCATCGAAATACATCTTCCATACTTTGTTTTTTTGACCTGTCAGTGTTTGATCTCTACGTTGGCTAACTGATATTTCAAGTTCATCATCATTTAAATGAAAAACAGATGAACCAATCTCATCCTCAACAACATAAATTGGGTGATTTTTCGGGTTTTGATGATCATTGACTATGTAGGATAATCTCACCTCTCTGTATAGCCTCCTATGTTCACCTCCAAACACAAGAATGGTGGCATAAGTGAGGTCCATTTGTAATGATCCTCCAACCTTCTTAGCCCAAGTTCTGGATAAAAGCATGCCAAAATTTGGAGGAATGTCTGCTACAACAATGTCCATCACTACACTCTTCATGGGTAATTGTGCTAGAGAAACCACCCTATCCTTTATCAATCCCAGATATTTTACTTTCTTAGAATCAAAGGAGTACAGGTCTTGGTAAGGCTTGGTAATCTCCAGACCTAGTTCTTCCATAACATCTTTGGGCATGACATTGTGAGAGGTTCCTGAGTCCATAAGATAGTTATGCAAGATCTTATCATGGACATTCAAAGATATATAGAATGGAGGAGAAGCATCAAAGCCATATTCAATGTGTGGGTCCATGGTAATGGTTGGGTTTTCTTCCTGCATACTAATGACATCATAAGATACACTAGAAGGAGTTGGTTGCATAACTTTCATCATGGATTTTTTGAAAGGTTCATTTTTTAACAATTCTGTTAGAGGCACAGGGATCTTGATCTTTCTCAGCTCATGTTCTAGGATGAAAAAGGTTGGTGGCCTATCAAATTATTTTATTTCAAGGATTGAAGGTTTTGATAGGGGAAGTTGTTGAGTTTTATATGACATACCTTTATTTGGACTTGGCTTGGGGGGGAGCTTCAACTTGTTTTCTTTGATCAAAGTTGGTGGCCTTGGGGGACCCTGCTCTCATCCTCAAATCATATTTCTTCTTGGTTTTACCTTGAATAACTCCCTCCTCCCCTATCTGATCATCAAACTGATTTGACAATTTTTCTACCTCATGTTCTTGTTGTGTTAAGTGACTAGTATAGTAATCTGTCTCATTAAATAGCACAACAGTATCATCCACAACATCATTGTCTGCATCCATCTCCTCAATTTGATTGTTTTGGAAAGGAGGCACTACCCTTTGATCATCAACGTTTCTTCTTTCTCTCTGCATTATTTGAGGGGCATCATTAGGCCTTTTGAACTGATTTTGATTTCTATTTCCAGCCCCTTGGAAAACTATGTTTGGCTGTTTGGATTCCCACTTCGGCTTAGCTATTTTAGAAGTGAGATCCTTCATAGTTTTGGTCATTTCATCAGGTTTTGGATCAGATGTGTCTGAGTTAGAGGAGGCAGGGGAATCCTCTCTTTGTTTTTTCTTATCTTTATCACATCTAGTCTTTAATCTCTCTGATGCCAAAATATTAGATTCAAACTCAATGGTTTCTTCCTGCATGGAAAACAGTGTGGTTGATCTTCTCTCCCTTAGGAGGAGGGAGAACTCTGCATCGAATGCATTGGCATAGGTGATCTTGGCAGAGGCTTCGATGGGTTTGATCTCATATGGGATTCTACCATACATCTTATTGAATCTCTTGGCGAAATCTGAAATAGATTCACCATTCTTTCTCTTTAGGGCCCCAAACTCAGTAATGTAGTAGAGGTAATCTCTCCTATCTCCCCATTACTTTATGAAAGTTTCATCCAATGCCTCAATATCTGCAATGGAGGCTGGGGGGAGACCTCAGAACCATTTTATCACTTCCAAATCTAGACTCTATACAAACAACCTCATCCACACATCTGCATAATCAATGTTAAAGTTGTCTGCAAAGCTATAAAATGCTACCAGATGTTCCTCAATAGTTACCTCACCTCCCCCATTATATCTTGGTAAATATTTCATGTAAGATGTGGCTGGGAAGACATGCAAGGCTACAGGCAGAACTAGGGGTGCATATCTGGAAACAATTATGGCATTCATCCTGTTAACGGCCATGGCTTAAATAATAGGAATCTGCAAATTTATGGGAGATGCAGGACTGGATACTAAAGTGGAATCAAGAGTTGAAGATGTCTGAGCCCCTCCAGAATTATGATTCTCAGGGCTATAAAATTCAAGCTGCTTGTGATTGTGATTAGACGTAGGATCTTTGTGTGCAACTTTACCCTTGAGGGGGGAAGTATATCTCTAAGCTACAATGTATTTTCTTAGTTGCCTTTCTGGCTCAAAGACTACTATGTTATTCTCAAGTTTAGAATGATCCTTCTTGGCTTTACTGTTTTAAGATTTGGATCTGTTGAATCCCTTTCTGGGCGCTAGTATTTCTTCTTTAAATTTTACTGAGTGAAGTCGCCAGGTGAAATATGGTAGTTTGTCTATGTTTGATCTTTGTTCACCATCAAAGGTCAGAGTTGATAAATTTTCATTCTCCCAGGGAAATATATTTCTTTACTTCGTTCCCCGGCAGTGGCGCCAGAAGATGTTGGTCCTAAGGTTTGCACCTGACTGCTAAAGGGAAAAGTTAGGCCACCTATCAATTTAGAATGGTTGATTCTTTTAATTTTTGTTGGTTGGTTAGAGGGTGATTCTATCAATACAAAAGCAATGTTGGGTTGTAAAAATGATATGGATGAGGGTCCTCCTTGTCTAGTGGCACACTAATGACAGACCGGTGAAATAATAGAAAACAAAGGGAAACAACAAACTACTAAATGAATAATCTACTGCAATAAGTTCAATACTTAAAATATCATTTCAAGACATCAAACATGTATCAAGACACAATTACTCCTTTGGGTTTCGATAAAAACAAATATTCACCAAGCATTATCTGTGTTCAGAGATTGCATATCAATAAAGACAAGTTACACATTATCTGAAAGGAAATGACATGTATTTTGCACAAATAAAAAAATTCATTCAAGATAAGATAAAAACACATGAAGATTTGAACGAAACATTGTCATCAAGAGTATGTTCACCGGGTAGAGAGCTTTGATCCATTCATATAACAGGTCCAACCCGTTTGATGTAGTGCTATTATTTCCCAAAAAATATGACCCTCAAAACATTCAAAGACCCCCTATTTAACAGAGTTGCAGAGGTTCCCGTCCTTAGGGGACTGAGACCTAAATTTAGGTAACTGTTCGTAAAACAAATTAAATTAAATATGACATTGGACTTAATCAACAAGAGTGATTCTTATCACACAGAAAAGAACACTCTTGTATCTAATCTAATAAAATGTTGGAATTAATCAACTAAAAACTACTACTGTCTTTGGGACATGACTGATGTATGTGCCGGAGGAACTGAATTGGCAGAAAATAGGCCTTGGAGTGACATAGCAGATCTCTGTGTTGAGTAATGGAATGCATGCAAGCTGTTGGAGGCCACTATAGACAATTGGATGCATGAGAAGATCTTTTCTTGAGGAAGAGGGAGTCTATTGAAGTGTTTTGGAACAAATCTTTGTCGACCTCTGACTGAGACTTAACTCTATGTATGTGTTTGAGCTTTCGGAAGCTAAGTGCACTCTGTCTCGATTGTAAATGACCCTTCTCCTCACTTTCACTGTGATGAACTGGTTGTGAACATGAATACGTGGAGGTGGGCGTCCAATAGGAAGACAAGACGCGTGAAGGTGGACGACATGGATGTCGATGAAGTGGAGGGGAGTGAAGGTGACGCGGTGACGTGGAGGTGGCGCAGTATCATATAAGCACATGATTGTGAAAGTTGTTGAGGGTGGTTTGGGTCCACACCACTCCAGCCCCCGCAATCCACCACAATATTCCACGTACCCTTCCAAGAATACCATGGTTCCAATTGCGGGACCGATTTGGAAAATTAACGTTCAAGCAGTTTACGTCCCTGGAATGAAGTGTGGTCGTCGATATGATTTCAATATGTGATCTGGGTGATATGGAGGCCTGACATGTATGCTTTGGAAACGAACTCCGACCGTCCATCTGGAGGGACACGCGGTAGAGATCCGTGCACTTCAGGAGAAAGTACTCTGGAGGAAATTGAGAGTGGAGAAAATGAAACTCCCAAAGACAAAAGTCCTGAAGTAAATGATGGTCATCCAATCTGGAGGGACACGCGGCACAGATATCCGCACACTCTAGAGGAAATCGAGAGTAAAGAAGTTGAAACTCCTGAAGACGAAAGTCCTGAAGTCCCGAAGTAAATGATGGTCGTCTGATCTGGAGGGACACACGTCAGAGATCTGCACACTCTGGGAGAAAGTACTCCAGAGGAAATCGAGAGTAAAGAAGTTGAAACTCCCGAAGATGAAAGTCCCGAAGTCATGAAGTAAATGATGGTCATCCGATCTGGAGGGACATGTGACACTTGATATGCAACTCCGGGGCTTCCATCTGGTTGTTAAACCTCACGGAACTTTGACATTCTGAATGCACAAGAACCGTTGATCTGAACTGCTCCTGGGATTTCTGTCGTTGAAAAAATCAAACTTGACTATTTGCTTGTATTCCAAGCCCGAAATGGACTTCAAGAATGCTGCATTTTTCTTCATGGTTGTTCCCTAGGTTACAACATACTTGATCGACCTGTTGTAATCTCAATTAATGGAAGAAAAATATGACAAGTACTTTGAACCGAATCATGACATGTATTTTATCCTTCCAGAANAAAAAAAAAAAAAAAAAAATGCGCAAAGACTCAAACGAATAAGAACCAAGTCACTCAGTAATGGGAAACTGACTTAACCAACTAGAAGAGGAAAAATTGATGAAGGCATAGGGAATAGAGAGAGGAGAAGCAGGGGTGAAAACCTAGGTTACAACATGCCCTCTCCTCATTGTACTCTCCTATGCATGTTGAAGCTCCAACCCCTCTACCAATGTCACTAGCAGGCACCTCCTTCTGAGATAGTGCAACAAAGCTAATTTGTTGCACTAGGATACGAGTTAATGATGAAATGTATAGGTTTACTTGTTGCAATCTCTCAACAATAAAAAGATGTTGGGTAGGGGGGTTGGGCCTTTTCCTTGGGGGATGAGGACCTAACACAAGGTCATGCCTGGCATGCTCTTGATCCTATGCATACCCTCGACCCACCCCCTGGAAGTAACCAATGTCAAAGTAGTTGACATGCTTACCCAAAATAAACTCAACCCATAATTTTCTCATAAAATATAAGGGAAACTCTATGTTATTGCAGGGAGGTTTATAAAAAACCATATACCACCTATCCATCCAGTTTTGACTAATCTGGGGATGGATGCACTAGTCAATGGAGATGCGTTTCTTGGTCAATGGTAGTTCTTGTCCATTTCTAGGATCCCTAAAAATAGACGATATTTGTTGTTTTGAAATGCCCAGTTATTTGACTTGGTTTCTGTCTAAATTGGTGCTATAGTAGTCATACATTCTTTCCCTATAATTAGAAATAGAGGTCAATTTCCCTTGGGCACTCGCAATGGAATTCACAATGATTTCCAAAGAAGTGGCCAATGAGACTCTGCTAGGCTCTCTAGTGTCCCTTAATTGTTCCTCAAGGGTTCTTAATATAACCAACCCCTCATCAATTTGAGTGTTTACATTGGGTGGTTGTGGTGGGTTGGGGTTTTGATCTTCTTAGTTTTCTTTTGTGTGGTTTACATTGTCTCGGTGTTCCATTTTATTATATACGTTGAAATTTCAAATCCATGTCATGTAAATTAGGTTGGTTTTTTAATTAAAATACAAAATTACATTTTTTTTTTAAATTTAGATTCTTGGGAGCAAAAGAATAAATTGGAAATGATCAAATTGGGTTAAAAATAAGATAAATCAAACATACCAGGACATGGTGGAAAGATCCTCGCTTTGTTTCTCCTCTCTAGCTCCTCTCTATTCACTCAATGAGAGTCAAAACATGAGCACGATTTGTGCACAATGATCACAAATCGCGCTCCCAGTCCTTTAAAAATGTTTAATAGTAGAAGCATGTGTGCGTTCTTAGGAACATGCACACATTTTTTCGACTAAACCAGGCCTTGTGGAGGTTCAACCACTTCCAAAACTATAGGTTTAGGAACGCATGCATATTCTTACGCGTTCCTGCGAGTGCGTGTTCTTTTTGACCTAATTGCCACTTTTTCAACCACAAACTTTGTGCACTCACCCATTAATTTTATTGGACAACTAAAAGACCCTTCAATCTAAGCATTGTTTCCCCATAGGTTGGTATTTTATATAGGATACCGATGGCCCATGGGTGTGGACGTGTAGCATGAGTCTCAACCTTTATCCTTCAAGATTCAACATGCACAATATCGGATTGCAATTTGCATGATGTGGCTCTCAACCTTCAGGCTTCAACATGCATGTTGTGGGGTTGCGATTGGTTTTTTCTAGCACTCCCAAATACCTACTGTACTGGGTGGAAATTGTCCGTAATATCATCTCTAAGCCTTACCTCAGGAATCATAGTCCAATCTGGGAGTGTAGCACTGTAGGTATAGTTTTTTCTTATCTTAGAGGCTCATCTTAGGGAGTTGGAGTCTCATCGAGTAGGATTGTTGGTTTCCTTTATTTTCTACAGTCCAATTTGATTTTTTTTATAGATTACTTGTCAAATTTAATCACTAATGGGAGACCCATGATACTAGTTTGTTCATTGTTACACCAACCAAATTTTTTTCTTCCCGTTATTGAATAACACACATTTATATACGAACAAAGTGAAATAACTGATGCCTATTTTTTAGGCATTCCGAGGACATTTGGCGAGGTTTTTGCTCTCCATATGTGAATTCAACATCGCCAAGTGTTTAGGGTGAATATGACACTTTTTTTTCTTCCTCAAACTACACCTCATGCATTACTTAAACTCGGACTTTTGTTCTTAATCTAATCAATGGAGGTGTAGAGGATCATATGCTCCATTTATTTATTTATTTTATTTTTTACAGAGTTGTGTTGTTGTAGCATTTTTTATCACATTGTTGTTGTGTGATGTTGTAACTTTTTTACTTGAAGCATAGTTTTGTTCACATAATCATGTTGAAGTGAGTTTTTTTTATGCAAACAAAGATGTTATTTTCCTCATAAAGTTGTGTTGTAGCCTTTTTTTATTATATTCAGTGTGTTGCCATAATTTTGTTTTTTAAAACAGAGTAGAAAAAAAAAAGTTTTTTTTTACTACAGGGCAAGTTCTCTTTTGGGAATTTTTTTAAGTACACATGATATAAGTCTATTGGGGTTGATTTTAGCTGTCACATAAATCCTTTTATGCTTAGATATTTCATTTGGTGTCAGAGCAAGTTGTTTAAAACATTTTATTTTATTTGGAGAAGGAGAAATGGCCCAAAATTCAAATGCAGTTTAGTACTAGATTCCTCTTTTCAGTGGGGAAAAATATGAGTGTTGGTGTGTGAAGATGAGAACTTTACTTATCTCACAATATTTATGGATGTTTTTTTTATGTAGGATACATAGAGCCAACTGATCAGGATGCCTACAATACACTCTCAGTTGATCAAAAGACAGAGTTGAAGGAGAACATAAAAAAGGATGCTAAAGCTTTGTTCATACCTCAAATTGGAGTTGACATCATAATATTTCCAAATATTTCATAATGTAGTAAGTCCCATGATACTTGGGAAACCTTGGAGAAGGCATACAAGGGATCTATAAAGGTAAAAGTTTTCAAACTTTGAATGTTGAGAAGAGATTTTGAATCTCTTACTATGAAAGAAAATGAAAGTGTTGAATCTTTTATTACTAGAGTTCAAAATATTGCAAATGTTATTTATGCTCATGGTGAATCTCTTGAATATAGGAGGATTGTTGAATTTTTTGTAAGAAGTCTTCCTAAAATTTTTGATCCCGTCACTATTTTTATAGAGGAGTCAGAGGATTTATCACAACTGACCCTTGTTGATATGTTTGGAAGACTTGAAGTACATTAAGACATGTCAAAAAAGAATGAGGAAGCTAAGGATCAATCTTTCCAAAGCAGGTTAAAGGTTGACGACAAGAAGAAACAATCTTCCACTACCATGAATGATGCTTCTACTTTTTCTTGATCATCAAATAGAGGAGGTAGAGGCCATGGAAGATCCATATGAAGAGGAGGTTGTGGTAGAGGAATAAGAAACGTCCCTAGGAGAGGCAACTTTCATTGCAACGATTGTAATAAATATGGTCACCTTGAAAGCTATTGTTTTAAGAACAAAAGAGACTTGCCTCTCAAGCAAATTTTAGTAAAGATGAAGGTGAGAACACTCAAACTTTGTTTCTCACATGTAACATTATTTATGCCAAAGATTATTTTGTATGGTATTTAGATACTGGTTTCTCAAATCACATGACAGGAAACAAAAAATCTGTTTGTAAATTTAGATGAGTGTGTGAAGGGGAAAGTAAACTTTGGTAATGACAATGACACAAAAGTAAGAGGAAAAGGTACCCTTTCCATAAAAGTCAAGAATGTAAGTAATATATATATATATATATATATATATATATACATGATACTTTGTTTGTTCCAAGTTTAAAACATAACTTGATTAGCATAGGGCAGCTAAATTCTAAAAACTGCAAGACTATTTTTGAAGGAAAGTTTTGTAATATTTTTAACAACAATGGCCTAGTTGTTGAAGTTCCTATGACATATAATAAGATACTTTTGTTAAGTATGGAATCAAGTGTAGCTTGATTGAAGGCCTCCGTTGATGAGTCTTGGTTATGGGACAAGAGGTTTGGGCACCTTAATTTTGGATCTCTTTCCTTCATGCAAAAGAAGAACTTGGCAAGAGATTTTTCTTCATTCATAGAACCAGATAATAAGATATGTGAAGGTTGTGCAATAGGGAAACAACATAGAGATAAATTTCCTCATCCTCAATTTAGAGCAAGTAAAACTTTGTCCTTTGTACATGCATATTTTTGTGGCCCCATGCAGACTTTATCTCTTGGAAAGAATACGTATTTTCTTCTCTTAGTAGATAATTTTTCAATGATGTCTTGGGTTTATTTCTTAAGTGAGAAGACTCAATCTTTTAGTTTCTTTTAAAAGTTTAAAACACTTGTTGAGAAGGAATCAATGTACTATTTGAAAGTATTGAGAATTGATCGAGGTGGAGAATTCACCTCTAATGAATTCAAAGAATTTTTCATCTTACATGGCATCAAGAAAGAGTTAACTACTACATATACTCCTCAACAAAATGGACTAGCAGAGAGAAAAAACAGAACAATTGTAGAGATGGCTAGATGCATGTTAAAAGAAATGAGTTTGTCAAACATGTATTGGGAAGATGTAGTCCATACAACATATATCCTCAACAGAAGTCCTACAAAGATGGTAAAAAATTCTACTCCTTATGAAGCTTGGTTTTGAAAAAAAACAACCATTTCTCATCTGAAAATTTTGGGGTCTACATACTTTGTTCACATTCCTGCAGAACAAACATAGAAATTAGATGGAAAATCAGTGAAATGTATTTTCATTGGATATTAAGAAGAAAACAAGACTTATAGGTGTGATGATCCACTTACTGATAATATTTAAGTTAGTAGAGATGTGATCTTTGATGAAGGAGGCATTTATCTAAATAATGAAGGAGACATTTATCTAAATAATGAAGGGGAAGATAAAGTGATTACTCCACATATTGAAAATTTATTTTGTGATAACAACGATTGATCCAGATTATTTTGAGCACGAAATGAAATCGGAGATACAATAAAGAAATGTACAGAGATATATCAAATATCCAATAATATAACATAAATTTATCAGAGATGAAACCATAAACACAAAGATACAATAATACACAATTTCTATTAATGAGCGAAATGTACAAAATTGTAGAAATACAGAGTGAAAGACTCACTAGAATGGTGGCATCTTATCTCTGAGAAGAGATGCGATGCCTACTCACATTCACAAGAATATGGATGTTACAATGAGGCTCCAAAGGCCTTTTTAACATAAAGAAAATCTAAAACCATAACCTCGGAAGATGAAAATCCAACAATTTCGTGGACCCTGTTTTGGGTAGTTTGGTGTATCAACTTCCCGGGGGCGTAACTTTGGCATACGATATTCGTTTGGGGCGCACGATAGCTCGTTGGAAAGGTATCGTCGAGGAGATTCAGTTTGGGGGCTCAATGAGAGAATTTGATTATCATTGAGGTGATAAATCCCAAAAAATCTTTATTTAGGCCCTCAAAATGGCCCTGAAAGTTTAGGAACCAAAAACCTACTAAAACTAGTAAGTTTCCAGAAGACTGTTTTGAGCCAGTTGGAATAGGTGGGTGGCCATTGATATCCACCTGGATCAATGATCAATCTTTGCAACACTCTACTGTAAGAAATGCATGCTTACATTCAAGGAGTTCTCCATCATAGACATTTTCATCTTCTCTGATAACAAGATCTCATGTCGATACACAAGAAACATCTCCATCTAGTCCTCCTAGAAAAATAAGAAGTTTGAAAGAGATATACGAGACATCTAGGTATGATGATGATAATTTTGCTCTTTTTTCTTCTGCCCATGTTGAACCTTTTCATTTTAAAGAAGCTTGCACTGATGAGCCATGGGTGCAAGCCATGGAGGATGAGATGTCACAAATTGAAGAAATGATACATGGGAGCTTGTTGATCTTTCTCATGGAAAATCCTCTATTGGAGTAAAGTGGATTTACAAGCTAAAATTTAATATGGATGGAAGTATTTCAAAGTATAAGGCACATTTAGTTGAAAAAGGATATGTGCAACAGGAAAGAATTGACTATGAGGAAATATTTGCTCCTATAGCAAGACTTGAAACAGTAAGAACTTTTCTTTCCATTGCATCTTAGTTAAAGTTAAGAGTTTATTAGATGGATGTTAAATATGCTTTCTTAAATGGATATTTGAAGGAATAAGTTTATGTTGAACAACCTCAAGTTTTCATTGCTAAAGGTAAAGAATATAAGGTTTATAGGCTTAAAACTTAGGCTCTTTATGGTCTTAGACAAGCCCCTAGAGCTTGGTACTCTAGAATTGATAATTATCTTCACGATAATGTCTTTGATAAATTTCCTTCTGAGAGTACCATGTAAAAAAAGGTTTTGGGACCAGATTTCATCATTGTTTTCTTATACGTAGATGAATTAATTTTGATGAGCACCTCATCCTCACTTGTGAAGGAGTTCAAAGAGGCGATAAAATCTGAATTTGAGATGTCTAATTTAGGATAAATGCAATATTTTTTGGGTATGCAAATCAAACAAACAACTACACGTATATCCATTGGTCAATCCAAATATGTTGAAGACTTGTTGAAGAGGTTTAGCATGCAAGGTTGTAAACTTGTGAGGACTCAGATGTGACTCCACTTTGTAATGCCACTCTTTATATATCCCTGGTTGAGAATCTTATGTATTTGACAACCACTAGACCAAACATCATATTTCCACAAACTTTGTGAAACCCTCATTTCTCTTTAGTGACGTGAGAATTCCCTCAACAAATTAACCTCCTCCTTTTATACTCATGTTGACAATGTGAATAAGCAAGAACACAACTTTAGTCTCAAGGTTGAAATCATAAAGGGAATGTTGTTGCAGCAAAAGAAACAATTGGATGCATTGGAATTAGTGGTTCAAGAGTTAAGTCAACATCAGGGCACAACTATAGTAAGACAACGGGGAGAATTGCCTTCAGTGTCATCCTCCACAACTCCACACTGGACTCAACTACAATTAGCTCCCACTTCTCATATTGGATTGCAGCAGAGGAATTCCCATTGACCTCTTGGTTCCAAGGAAAACAATAACAGAGGCAACACAACAATGTAAACAAATCTTCATCTTTGAACTCATAGTAGAGATGTCATGTATAGTTAGTTCCTGAATTTTGTAGTAGCTTATCTTATCTTAACACTTTTATTACATTACATTTTTAGACTCTATATTGAAAATTGCATAGCTCTCCCTATAAATCCAATCCTAGCTTCAACAATTTTACTTAATATAAATTTTAGAATGTATGTTTAAAAAATAAAATAAAAATAAATATTAATCTTACAATAAATATGAAAACACCAAATTGCTCAACCACAATTTTCATTTTAAAATTCAATTTTTAGAATGTATGTTAAAACAATAAAATAAAAAATAAATATTAATCTTACAACAAATATGAAAACACCGAATTGATCAACCACAATTTTAATTTTAAAATTTAAAATACCAATTTTACTTAAATACAAATTTCCTAATGTTAAAAAATAAAATAAAAATAAATATTAATCCTACAACAAATATAAAAACACCAAATTACTCGACGGAAATTTTAATTTTAAAATTCAAAATCCAAGTTATGCATAGTACACATAGATTGCATCAAAAACCTTGTGTGATGTATTAGTACGTCTCATTATGATAATTGTAATTGAAGTAGAAGGAGGTTACACTCAAAACAACAAAATTGAAGCTCAAGAAAGTTATATTGATATTTAACTCTTGATTTATAAATAGTTAAGTAAAACTATGATTTGTAATTGTTATTATTTTCTACATTATTTAAAATATATAAGAATTTAAGGTTAGAGTAATATTTTTTTTTGTCTTCAATAATAAGCTAGATTACAAGATTTGAATTTTTAGTAATTATTATTGAAATTTGGTTATAAAAGAATTGTTGAAGATTACATGATTTGGAGTTTTAGTAATTATTATTGAAATTTGATTATAAAAGAATGGTTAAAATTTTAATTTTTTATTGTTGAAATTATATTTTTGAATGCATAAATAGATTCAGTTCTCATAAAAATAACTATTACTTGTACAATCTCAACAATTAATATATAAAATTTCAATAATTTTTTAAACTTTTAATCAAATTAAACCAAAACTGTTAAAAAAATTTCAAACCTAACAATTCATCACAAATAGATAGTAATGTTACATCAAACAAAATAGGTTATAGGATATTTTCTAGACAATTCCTTAACTGGTCACTGTTATAATAGTGAAATTCTTATGTATTTTATATTATTTTAATTTTTAATTTCAAAAACATTTTATTAATAAAAATTGGCAGTTTTAAGTTTTAACCATAAATATATAACAATTTGATAAAAAATAAATTATTTGCTATAAACATTAATTACATTTAATGAGTAAAATACTCCTTACTTAATATTTTTTTTATAAAGATCAACTTGAAATCGGTGAAAATTATATGGTTAGTAATTATTAGTAATTACTATTTTTAGTATAAGATCAACTGGATTTTTACTATGGTTAGTATAAGATCAACTGGATTTTTAGTAATTATTATTTAAATTTGGTTATAAAAGAATTGTTGAAGATTATATGATTTGGATTTTTAGTAATCATTATTAAAATTTAGTTATAAAAGAATTGTTAAAATGGTAATTTTTTTATTATTGAAATTGTAGTTTTGAATGCATAAATAGATTCAGTTCTCTTAAAAATAACTATTACTTGTACAATTTTAACAATTAATATATAAAATTTCAATAATTTTCTAAACTTTTAATCAATTTAAACCAAAACTGTTAAAAAAAATTCAAACCTAACAATTCATCACAAGTAGAATAATGTTACATAAAACAAAATAGGTTATAGGATATTTTCTAGACAATTCCTTAACTGGTCACCTGTTATAATAGTGAAATTCTTATGTATTTTATATTATTTTATTTTTTAATTTCAAAAACATTTTATGAATAAAAATTGCCAGTTTTAAGTTTTAATCATAAATATACAACAATTTTATAAAAAAATAAATTATTTGCTATAAATATTAATTATATTTAATGAGTAAAATACTCACACTTATTATTTTTCTATAAAGATCCACTTTGGTGAAAAACTTAAAATCTGTGAAAAAATTAGAACCTATTTTTGTTTTAAGATTTTTGGGATCATTGTTTTGATGAAATAATTTTTTGGGATTGACTGTATTTTAAAGTTTGGAGGTGAAAAATATATTTGTTTTATAATAATAATAATTTATTTTTAAAATCATCATTAAAATAAACATCAAATTAATGTATAAAACTTCTTATTTATAAAATAATAGATACTGTTAAAATAAACATACCTACCCTACTCTCCTCTTAATTTAACAAGTAAACTCAAAAATAACACATACTCTCCCGAAATATTTGACCAGAGCCGCCACCGTATTTTTAGTTCCACGGTCCACCATTTGACCAGAGCAGCCACGCTATCTTCAGTTTCAACACACATACATATACAGACTTTAATAATTTTAGCAGTTTGAAATTGATAAACCTCTCTTTCATTGGAATATGCAAATCAAAGTTTTTTAGATATTGAGAACTTTATTATAAACCATTTTATCATTTGTGGGGAAATAACAGATTCCAAATATTCATGACTTTATTATTTAATTTGAAATGTCAATGATTTGAAGGATATTGAAATTCTAAAAAGAAAATAGATGATGAAGTATATATATATATATATATATATATCCATGGTAGTAACCATGAAAGACATACGTGTTCAGTTCAACCATAGAAGAAGATTTCTTCGAAGAGAAGCCTTAAAGTATTCCTGATTGTCCATCCAGATCCGTGATCCTATGATGAAAGGAAGAAGTGCAATCTCTAGGGCATGGAATCTATAAGAAACTCCATGGATCCAAGAGCTAAAGAAAAACATGAAGAAGAACATGAGGATTCCAAGAAAGAAAGAGGAACCAGAACAACCAGTCATTGTATCAAGAATCACAATATTACCAGCCATATGAACTCACTAAAAGCAATCAAGCAGAAGAACTGAAAGTCATGATGAAGAATAGTGCATGGAAGACTTATGAATGAAAGCATTGAGAGATCCAGAACTAGAGGTTCTCCTAGATGGAGGGAAAAAACTATGATAATTACTTGTTCTAGTAAACTAGACTTATCTCCACATGAGTCATTATATCATCTGCAACATCCATGAGTTGGAGTTCTACATCAAATGAATGCAAAGAATGTTCTCCAGAGAAATTGAATAAAGAGCGTATGAAGAGCAATCTCAAGACCTTGAGGCATACCAGAAAGAGATTCTTGTACGTAGATAGAAGAAGATAACTTGGTGGAGAACCTCCAGTGCACAATAGAAGCATGGTGAAGATTTCCTATAACATCAAGATGACTACTCAGTAGATCAGATCTCATGATGACGGAAGAAGTGCCACATAGATATGTTCCAGTTTTCCAACTATGATATACTCTATTGTTCAGATCTACATGAAGCCTTCACAATGTTCTAGACTAAATTACATTTGAAATCAAGCATTACATTATCCATGATGAAGTCCAGAAAGGAGAAAATGATTCTCCAATACATATCTCCACAGATGAGCAGATAAGCAGACATTTTGGTAAATCTTCTATCCAAGATGAAAGAGTTTGCGTACTCAAGCTAGAGCTCGTGGAAACAACCTCCTTCTTATTGAAAAAGGAAGAAATGACTCTCCAAGTTAGGAGGGAGCACTGAAAACATTATTGAAGACATTCATCTTTAAAAATTGAAAAATAGTCCATCTTGGATAGATGCTTTCCTATTCGGAAAGTGGATTGAGACTTCTGATGGACAGTCACTTTCCATTGTGGTTAACATGGGAAGTAGTCTGATTGCAGATGTATCATAGACATCGACTTCCCATTGTATTTAACATGGGGAGTGGTCTAGGGAAGTCTCTCTTCTTGAGGGTTACTTAAGAAGACTGGCCTGCCTCGCCGGACAATGATTTCTCATTGTGGTTAACATGAGGAATGGTATATTTTGGAGGTTGATGCAGGACATTCTTTTCCTCTTGTGGTTAACAGAGGAAATGTTCCAGACAATCATTCCTTAGGGTTTATACATTCTATCTAGGGTGCACTTTGATTAGTGTAGGGGGAATGGCCTAGGGTGGGGAATGGTCCAAGCTCAGCAATCAGGGACAGACATTCCTTAGGGTTTATACATTCTCTCCAGGGTGCACTTTGATTAGTGTAGGAGGAATGGCCCAGGATGGGGAATGGTCAGAACTCAACATTCCTTAGGGTTATACATTATCTCCAGGGTGCACTTTGATTAGTGTAGGAAGAATGGCCCAGGGTGGGGAATAGTCCAGATTCAGAAGACATGACAGTTATTCTTCCTTGATTGAGAAGAATAGTCCAGATATCTCATTATTCTACTCTGAGGCAGATATTCTTTCAGAGCTCACATATGTGAGTGAAAGATTGGCCCAAATGATTCAGTTTATATCATAACATTGTTTATATGCAGGTTGCTATCAAATGTTTGTTATGAAGTCTATATGACAGTAGATGTAGACTACTATGGTGGATATGTTCCACTGTTTGTGAGGAAAATATTCTTTCAGAGCTCACAAATGTCAGTGAAAGATTGGCCCAGATGATTCAGTTTATATCATAACATTGTTTCTATGCAAGTTCCTATCAGATGTTTGTTATGAAGACTATATGACAGTAGATTAAGACTACTGTGGTGGATATGTTCCACTGTTCATGACTATACGTTGCTAATCAAGTACTTGTGTGTTACTTGGTGTGGTAGTGTATCACTGGATTGTAGTTATGTACTACTATGGATAGACATAGTTGTGTTCTATTTTTATTCTAATTGCCATGAAAACTATCAACAATTTATTGGAGATCATCATCATCCAGACGAATGATGAACATGGATTTTCCAGACGAAAAATGGTTCAAGAGCATTTACTCTTCTAGATTATAAGAATAGCTCTTGTATCACTCTATGGTATGAGTGACTTATCCAGCATCATGTCTAATTACTCAGATGAAGTATGGTTTTGAGAGATGATGCAGCTGATGGTGATGGTGATGCTCATGATCTAATCATGAGATAATCTAGACGACTATATTGATGCTAGTGGGTAAATGGTATGTTTTGTGCTCAAGACCATTACCTGTAATACCTCCCTAGCTAGGAGGGAGTGTTAATATTATGGTATATGCGGGAGGTATTTACCTCCATGTGTGAACCTGATGAGAATAGAATATTCCGGGAAGCAAGAAGAAACCCTAACGAGTTGGCTAATAACCCTAGAAGACATGTCGGCTCAAGAAGATAACTTGTATTAGGTTATTAGCCTCCAAGAGAAGAAGTCGGCCATAAATAATAATAATATACTGAACAGACACATATCCAGAAGGAGAAGTCGGCCCCAACAAATCAGGCAGAACCACTATAAATACAGGGCGCCAGTTCTCATTTGACATATCTCAGAATTGCAGAGAGCAACTGGTGCGCACTGCAGTTCCAGGTTTGGTGTGCATGTGTGGAGGAGAGCTGCAGGTGCAGCTTCTAGAGCAACCAGTTTCAGTATTGGCTTGGACTATCTCTTGACTAGGGTTTGGACTATCTGATTAGCTATTGTTGGTGCGCTATCCTTGGAGGAAGATGCGCCACACCTTGTTTGGCTATCTATCCTAGGGTTTTCTTCCAGAGTAATTCTCAGTCAAGGTTAAGGTGCTCGGAGGGTGGCTTCGGCCTATGGTTGGGTGACGAGGGTATCGTCAATGGTAAAATGAGCACACAATCTTCTATATTCTAACACACTTATCATGCCTTCACTTTCCTTG
>ML856750.1:0-10801 GCA_009831015.1 Picea engelmannii
CATGGTGTCTCCACATATATGGTTGGCCCAAGGGAACATCACAAACATCCAGTGGGGCAACATCACATAATACCTCATCCCTGAAGGGTTGGATGTTGTATGATAATCGACATTGTTGGCTGACACGGAGATCTCGTCCTTGGCGAAGCCACCCAATGTTGTATGGCTGAGGGTGTGGTGTTGTCGGCAATCCCAAATGTTTGACGGCCTCTGCTGAGATGAGGTTCTTCTGGCTTCCGCTATCAACAATAAAATGCAGCGGGGTCCCCTTCACCCATATCTGTGAATGAAAAAAGCGCTCCCCCTCTTCAGGATCTGTTGGTTCTTCTGGTTGAATTTCTGCAGTCATGACAATAGTAGTGGGGTCCACGTCAATGATCTGTCCTTTACCATTATTTTCAGAATCAGATTCTGAATCAGGGTTCGGCTCTTTGTCTTTGATATCGAACACCAATGACTGTTTTGAGTGACATTCATCGGTGTTGTGCCAAGGGCTTTTGTGGAACTCGCACCATTTTTCGGTGTCCTTTGTCTTCCTGTGACACTTATTTTCCTGTGTCTTGAACTGGCTTTCGGGATATTGTTTGTTTGGGCCATCTTTGTCATACTTCGGTTGTTGCGGATTTGCAGACCCAAACTCCCATTTGTTCTGGTGCTTAAATTTTTTCCCTATTTTAACAACATATCAATAAGAAACACCGAGTGATGAGATGTCTAGAAAATTCATTTCACTCTGGATGTATCTGTGTAGAGCCCCACAGTATTTTAGAACCAAATGTTTCTCGGAGTCTTTGATACCCAACTTGGTGCGCAAGGTATGGAAGGTATTGGTGAACTTCAGAACTTCTTGGCCCCTCTCTTGCTACAGTGTGGTCCATCTCATGCACTGGTCCTCATAGTTTCCAACAGGGTAATATTGTTCCTTTACCGCATCCACAAAAAAATACCAAGTGGGATCGGCCCCGTATATCCCAGACTCCTCTATGGAACTTTGCTCCCAGTAAGTTTCCCACCAATGTTTGACATGAGGGAGAGCTTTAAGGAGTGCGAAGGTGATCTTTTCTTTTTCGAAAAAGTTGTGAACAAATAAATAATGTTCTAGTAGAGTTAACCATTTTTCTAGGGCTTCTGCATCTATCTGTCCTTCAAATACAGGAATATCAAAATTAACTTGTACCTTGAAAGGCAAGGTGCCTCCAAAGTGGCGTCTTGATGAATATGCGCCTACTATTATCGGTAGACATTGAAGGATGTGGGAAAAATTCTCCATCGTTTCATCCCTTTGTCGTGTGAGAGCTTGCTCAAGCAACATATTGATAGGATCGTCCACTCCATCGTTTTTCTTTTCTTCTTCCATTGAGGGTTTCTTGGGTGTGCGAGAGTGATTGTATTCAAGAGAGACAAGCTCAAGACCCAATTTTCTATACTCGGACCTCATCGGGGACATGCACTGAAAAAAAAACGATCAAGAGAAGCCTGCTCTGATACCACTAATTCGAATTATTTTCAGCACGAAATGAGATCGGAGATATAATAAAGAAATTCCCAGAGATATCACAGATATTTAATAATATAACATAAATGTATCATAGATGCAACCATAAACACATATATATGGTAATACACGATTTCTATTAATGAAATAAATGTATACAGACTGTAAAATACAGAGTGAAAGACTCGATAGAATGGTGGCATCTTATCTCTGAGAAGAAATGTGACGACTACTCGCATTCGTAAGAAGATGGTTACAATGAGGCCCTGAAGGCCTTTTTACAATAAATGGGAATGCCAAAATTCTTAGACATCCAAAAACCTAACCCTAGGAAATGAAGCGCCAAAAGTCATGTGGGCCCCGTTTGGGTAAGTTAGTACATCAACTTTTCGGGGTCGTAACTTTTGCATACGATCTCCGTTTTAGGCGTATGATAGATAGTTGAAAGGTATCATTGAGGAGATTCATTTTGGGGGCTAATTCATGCCTTTGACTATCATTGAGAACCTCGATCTCGAAAAACCTTCATTTAGGCCCTCAAAATGGCCCTGGAAGTTAAAACCTGCTAAAAATAGTAAATTGTCAAAATTGCCAGAAAGCTATTTTGAGCCAGTTGGAAAAGGTGGGTGGCCACTGATATCCGACTGAATCAATTCTCCCTCCTTAGGAAGAAATGTCTCCATTGTGTTGAGTTCCCGGGGGAGAAGGAAAATCGTTTGTTGAATCTACATCTTGGTGAGTTGCTTCTCTTGCTGGAGATGTCGCATTCCTCAGTTTGTGGAAGTCTATCACGAACTTGTTGAGTTTGAGGCTATTCAAAAAGTTGAGATACATGAGAGGACGGTGTGCAGGAGGAATCTCTGCACTTTTCTACAACCTTTTCGGCCTGCTTTTGTTGGATAGAAGGTGCTTGCGGAAAGGCTGTAGTGGTTGCAGCGTCCTTTTGTTCTCCTTTTGAACATAGTGTGAAGAAGATGAATTTTGCAGTATGAGATACTACCTTGTGACATTTTTTAGGTGGAACAGTAGTCAGAACTACCTCTGGTATTCTGTAGAGATGACCCCCCAAAGAAATAATGACACTACGGGGTCGAGACTGATAAACAACATGGTGTCTCTACATATATGGTTGGCCCAAGAGCACATCACAAACATCCAGTGGGGAAACATCACATAATACCTCATCCTTGAAGGGTTGGATGTGGTATGATAATCGACATTGTTGGCTGACACGAAGATCTCATCCTTGGCGAAGCCACCCAATGTTGTATGGCTGCGGGTGTGGTGTTGTCGACAATCCCAACTGTTTGACGACCTCTGCTAAGATGAGGTTCTTTTGGCTTCCGCTATCAACGATAAAATGCAGCGGGGTCCCCTTCACCCACATCTGTGAATGAAAAAGGTGCTCCCCCTCTTCAGGATCTGTTGGTTCTTCTGGTTGAATTGCTGAGGTCGCGACAATAGCAGTGGGGTCTGCGTCAATGATCTGTCCTTTACCATTATTTTCAGAGTCAGAATCCAAATCAGGGTTCGGCTCTTTGTCTTTGATATCAGCCACCAATGACTATTTTGAGTGACATTCATCGGTGTTGTGCCAAGGGATTTTGTGGAACTCGCACCATTTTCCGGTGTCCTTCTTTGTCTTCCCGTGACCCTTATTTTCCTGTGTCTTGGACTGGTTTTCAGGAGACTGTTTGTTTGGGCCGTCTTTGTCATACTTCGGTCATTGCGCATTTGTAGACCCGAACTCCCGTTTGTTTTGGTGCTTAAATTTCTACTCGATTTTAACAGCATATCGATAAGAAACACTGAGTGATGAGATGTCCAGAAAATCCATTTCAGTCTGGATGTATCTATGTAGAGCCCCACAGTATTTCAGAACCAAATTTCGCTCGGAGTCTTTGATACCCAGCTTGGTGCAAAAGGTATGGAAGGTATTGGTGAACTCCAAAACTTCTTGGCTCCTCTTTTTCCACAGTGTGGTCCATCTCATGCACTGTTCCTCATAGTTTCCAACAGGGTAATATTGTTCCTTTACTGCATCCACAAAAAAATCCCAAGTGGAATTGGCCCCATATATCCCAGAATCCTCTGTGGAACTTTTCTCCTAGTAAGTTTCCCACCAATGTTTGACATGAGGGAGAGCTTTAAGGAGTGCGAAGGTGATATTTTCTTTGTCGGAAAAGTTGTGAACAGAGAAATAACCTTCTAGCAGAGTTAACCATTTTTCTAGGGATTCTGCATCTATCTGTGCTTCAAATACATGAATATCAAAATTAACTTGTACCTTGGAAGGATAGGTGCCTCCAAAGTGGCCTCTTGATGAAGATGCACTTGCTATTATCGGTAGGCGTTGAAGGATGTTAGAAAAATTCTCCATCATTTCGTCCCTTTGTCACGTGAGAGCTTGCTCAAGCAATAGATTGATAGGATCGTCCGCTCCGTCGTTTCTCTTTTCTTCCACCATTGAGGGTTTCTTGGGTGTGCGAGAGAGATTGTATTCAAGAGAGACAAGCTCGAGACCTAATTTTCTATACTCGGACCTCATCGTGGACATCCACTGAAAAAAAAAATGATCAAGAGCAACCTGCTCTGATACCACTGATCCAGATTATTTTCGGCATGAAATGAGATCGGAGATATAATAAAGAAATTCCTAGAGATATCGAAGATATTTAATATAACATAAATGTATCAAATATGTAGCCATAAACACAGATATACAGTAATACACAAGTTTTATTAATGAAATAAATGTATAGAGACTGTAAAATACAGAGTGAAAGACTTGATAGAATGGTGGCAGCTTATCTCTGAGAAGAGATGTGACGGCAACTTGCATTCACAAGAAGATGGTTAAAATGAGGCTCTGAAGGCCCTTTTACAATGAAAGGGAATGAAAAAAGTCCTTGACATCCAAAAATATAACCCTAGGAGATGAAGCACCAAAAGTCATGTGGGCCCCATTTAGGTAAGTTAGTACATCAACTTCCTGGGGTCATAACATTTGCATACAATCTCCATTTTAGGCGTATGATAGCTCGTTGGAAAGGTATCATAGAGGATATTCATTTTGGGGGCTCAATCATGCCTTCAACTATCATTGAGAACTTTGATCTCGAAAAACCTTCATTTAGGCCCTCAAAATCGCCCCGGAAGTTAAAACCTGCTAAAAATTGTAAATTGTCAAAATTGCCAGAAAGCTGTTTTGAGCCAGTTGGAAAAGGTGGGTGGCCACCAATATCCACATGGATCAATTCTCCATTCTTAAGAAGCAATGGTCTCCATTGCGTTGAGTTCCCATGGGAGAAGGAAAAATGTTTTTTGAATCTGCATCTTGGTGAGCTGCTTGTCTTGTTGGAGATGTCGCGTTGCTCAGTTTGTGGAAGTCTATCACGAACTTGTTGAGGTTGAGGTTGTTCAAAAAGTTGAGATTAATGAGAGGACGGTGTGCAGGAGGAATCTCTGCACTTTTCTGCAACCTTGTCGGCCTGCTTCTGTTGGATAGAAGGTGCTTGGGGCAACACTGTAGTGGTTGCAGTGTCCTTTTGTTCTCCTTTTGAACAAATTGTGAAGAAGCTGAATTTTGTAGTATGAGATACTACCTTGCGACACTTTTTAGGTGGAACAATAGTCAAAACTACCTCTGGTATTCTGTAGAGATGACCCCCCAAAGTAACAATGACACTACGGGGTCGATACACATAAAAAGGATGGTGTCTCCACATATATGGTTGGCCCAAGAGCACATCACAAACATCCAGTGGGGCAAAATCACATAATACATCATCCTTGAAGGGTTGGATTCCATATTATAATCGACATTGTTGGCTGACATAGAGACCTTGTCCTTGGTGAAGCCACCCAATGTTGTATGGTTGCGGGTGTGGTGTTGTCGACAATCCTAGCTGTTTGACGACCTCTGTTGAGATGAGGTTCTTCTGGCTTCCGCTATCAACAATAAAATGCAGCGGGGTCCTGTTCACCCACATCTGTGAATGAAAAAGGTGCTCCCCCTCTTACATATCTGTTGGTTCTTCTTATTGAATTGCTATAGTCGTGACAATAGCAGTGGGGTCCACGTTAATGATCTGTCCTTTCCCATTATTTTCAGAATCAGATTCTGAATCAAGTTTAGGCTCTTTGTCTTTGATCTGGGCCACTAATGACTGTTTTGTGCGACATTGATCGGTGTTGTGCCAGGGGATTTTGTGGAACTCGCACCATTTTCCAGTGTCCTTCTTTGTCTTCACATGACCCTTCTTTTCCTATCTTGGACTAGTTTTCAAGAGACTATTTGTTTGGGCCATCTTTGTCATACTTCGGTTGTTACGTATTTGCAGACCCGAACTCCCGTTTGTTCTGGTGCTTAAATTTCTGCTCAATTTTAACAACATATCGATAAGCAACACTGAGTGATGAGATGTCCAGAAAATCCATTTTAGTCTGGATGCATCTGTGTAGAGCCCCACAGTATTTCATAACCCAATGTCGCTTGGAGTCTTTGATACCCAACTTGGTGCGCAAGGTATGGAATGTATTGGTGAACTCCAGAATTGCTTGGCCCCTTTCTTTCCACAGTGTGGTCCATCTCATGTACTGGTCATCATAGTTGCCAACAGGGTAATACTGTTCCTTTACCGCATCCACAAAAAAATCCCAAGTGGGATCCACCCTGTATATCCTAGAATCCTCTGTGGAACTTTGCTCCCAGTAAGTTTCCCACCAATGTTTGATATGAGGGAGAGATTTAAGGAGTGTGAAGGTGATGTTTTCTTTGTCGGAAAAGTTTTGAACAGAGAAATAACCTTCTAGCAGAGTTAACCATTTTTCTAGGGCTTCTGCATCTATCTGTCCTTCGAATACAGGAATATCAAAATTAACTTGTACCTTGAAAGGCGAGATGCCTCCAAAGTGGCCGCTTGATGAAGATGCACCTGCGATTATCGACAGGCGTTGAAGGATGTGGGCAAAATTCTCCATCATTTCTTCACTTTGTCACGTGAGAGCTTGCTCAAGCAACAGATTGATAGGATTGTCCGCTCCATTGTTTTTCTTTTCTTCCGCCATTGAGGGTTTCTTGGGTGTGCGAGAGCAATTGTCTTCAAGAGAGACAAGATCGAGACCCAAATTTATATACTCGGACCTCATCGGAGACATGCACTGAAAAAAATACGATCAAGAGCAGCCTGCTCTGATACCACTGAACTGGATTATTTTCGACACGAAATGAGATTGGAGATATAATAAAGAAATTCCCAGAGATATAGAAGATATTTAATAATATAACATAAATGTATCATATATGCAACCATAAACACATATATACAGTAATACATGATTTCTATTAATGAAATAAATGTATAGAGACTATAAAATACAGAGTGAAAGACTCGATAGAATGGTGGCAACTTATCTCTGAGAAGAGATGTGACGGCTACTCGCATTCGCAAGAAGATGGTTAAAATGAGGCTCTGAAGGCCTTTTTATAATAAATGGGAATGCCAACAGTAATAGACATCCAAAAACCTAACCCTAGGAGATGAAGCACCAAAAGTCATGTGGGCGCCATTTGGGTAAGTTTGTACATCAACTTCCCGTGGTCATAACTTTTGCATACGATCTCCGTTTTAGGTGTATGATAGCTCGTTGGAAAGGTATCGTCGAGGAGATTCATTTTGGGGGCTCAATCATTTTTCCAAATATCATTGAGAACCTTGATCTCGAAAAACCTTCATTTAGGCCCTCAAAATGGCCCCGGAAGTTAAAACCTGCTAAAAATAGTAAATTGTCAAAATTGCCAGAAAGTTGTTTTGAGCCAGTTGGAAAAGGTGGGTGGCCAGAGATATCCACCTGGATCAATTCTCCCTCCTTAGGAAGCAATGGTCTCCATTGTGTTGAGTTCCCGGGGGAGAAGGAAAAGCGTTTGTTGAATCTGCATCTTGGTGAGCTACTTGTCTTACTGGAGATGCCGCGCTGCTCAGTTTGTGGAAGTCTATCATGAACTTGTTGAGGTTGAGGTTGTTCAAAAAGTTGAGATACATGAGAGGACGGTGTGCAGGAGGAATCTCTGCACTTTTCTACAACCTTTTCGGCATGCTTCTATTGGATAGAAGGTGCTTGGGGCAAGGCTGTAGTGGTTGCAGTGCCCTTTTGTTCTCCTTTTGAACAGATTGTGAAGAAGTTGAATTTTGCAGTATGAGATACTACCTTGCAACACTTTTTAGGTGGAACAGTAGTAGGAACTACCTCTGGTATTCTATAGAGATGACCCCCCAAAGTAACAATGACACTACGTGGTCGAGACTCATAAACAACATGGTGTCTCCATATATATGGTTGGGCCAAGAGCACATCCCAAACATCCAGTGGGGCAACATCACATAATACCTCATCCTTGAAGAGTTGGATGTCGTATGATAATCGAAATTGTTGGATGACACCGAGATCTCGTCCTTAGCAAAGCCACCCAATGTTGTATCTCTATGGGTGTGGTGTTGTCGACAATCCCAACTGTTTGACGATTTTTGTTGAGATGAGGTTCTTCTGGCTTCCACTATCAACAATAAAATGCAGCGGGGTCCCCTTCACCCACATCTGTGAATGAAAAAGGCACTCCCCCTCTTCAGGATCTGTTGGTTCTTCTGGTTGAATTGTTGCGGTTGCGACAATAGCAGTGGGGTTCATGTCAATGATCTGTCCTTTACCATTATTTTCAGAATCAGATTCTGAATCAGGGTTTTTCTCTTTATCTTTGATCTCGGCCACCAATTATTGTTTTGAGCGACATTCATCGGTGTTTTTCCAGGGGATTTTGTGGAACTTGCACCATTTTCCGGTGTCCTTCTTTGTCTTCTCGTGACCCTTCTTTTCTTGTGTCCTGGATTTGTTTTTGGGAGACTATTTGTTTGGGCCGTCTTTGTCATACTTTGGTTGTTGTGGATTTTCATACCCGAACTCCCATTTTTTCTGGTGCTTAAATTTTTTCTCGATTTTAATAGCATATCGATAAGTAGCACCGAGTGATGAGATGTCTAGAAAATCCATTTCAGTCTGGATGTATCTGTGTAGAGCCCTACGGTATTTCAGAAACAAATGTCGCTCAGAGTCTTTCATACCCAGCTTGGTGTGAAAGGTGTGGAAGGTATTGGTGAACTCCAGAACTGCTTGGCCCCTCTCTTGACGCAGTGTGGTCCATCTCACGTACTGGTCCTCATAGTTTCCAACAAAGTAATATTGTTCCTTTACCACATCCACAAAAAAATTCCAAGTGGGATCGACCCCGTATATCCCAGACTCCTCTATGGAACATTGCTCCCAGTAAGCTTCCCACCAATGTTTGACATGAGGTAGAGCTTTAAGGAGTGATAAGGTGATCTTTTCTTTGTCAGAAAAGTTGTGAACAGAGAAATAACCTTCTAGCAGAGTTAGCCATTTTTCTAGGGCTTCTGCATCTATTTGTCCTTCAAATAAAGGAATATCAAAATTAACTTGTACCTTGAAAGGTGAGGTGCCTCCAAAGTGGCTGCTTGATAAATATGCGACTGCTATTATCGGCAGGCGTTTAAGGATGTGGGAAAAATTCTCCATCATTTCATCCCTTTGTCGCGTGAGAGCCTGCTCAAGCAACAGATTGATAGGATCGTCTGCTCCGTCGTTTTTCTTCTCTTCCACCATTGAGGGTTTCTTGGGTGTGCAAGAGTGATTGTCTTTAAGAGAGAAAAGCTCGAGACCCATCTTTCTATACTCGGACCTCGTCGGGGACATGCACTAAAAAAAAAAATGATCAAGAGCAGCCTGCTCTGATACCACTGATCCCGATTATTTTCGGCACGAAATGAGATCGGAGATATAATAAAGAAATTCTCGGAGATATCGCAGATATTTAATAATATAACATAAATGTATCAAATATGCAACCATAAACATAGATATACATTAATACACGATTTCTATTAATGAAATAAATGTATAGAGACTGTAAAATACAAAGTGAAAGACTCGATAGAATGGTGGCAGCTTATCTCTGAGAAGAGATGTGACGACTACTCGCATTCTTAAGAAGATGATTACAATGAGGCTCTGAAGGCCTTTTTACAATAAACGAGAATGTCACAAGTTCTATACATCCAAAAACCTAACCCTAGGAGATGAGGCGCCAAAAGTCATGTGGGACCCGTTTGGGTAAGTTAGTACATCAACTTCCCGGGGTCATAACTTTTGCATACGATCTCTGTTTTAGGCGTATGATAGCTCGTTGGAAAGGTATCATTGAGGAGATTCATTTTGGGGGATCAATCATGCCTTTGGTGATCATTGAGAACCTCAATCTCGAAAAACCTTCATTTAGGCCCTCAAAATGGCCCCGGAAGTTAAAACCTTGTAAAAATAGTAAATTGTCAAAATTGCCAGAAAGCTATTTTGAGCCAGTTGGAAAAGGTGGGTGGCCATCGATATCCACTTGGATCAATTCTCCATCCTTAGGAAGAAATGGTCTCCATTGCATTGAGTTCCCAGGGGAGAATGAAAAATGGTTGTTGAATCTGCATCTTGGTGAGTTGCTTGCCTTGTTGGAGATGTCGCGCTGCTCAGTTTGTGGAAGTCTATCACGAACTTGTTGAGGTTGAGGTTGTTCAAAAAGTTGAGATACATGAGAGGATGCTGTGCAGGAGGAATCTCAACACTTTGCTGCAACCTTTTCGGCCTGCTTTTGTTGGATAGAAGGTGCTTGGGGCAAGGCTGTAGAGGTTGCAGTGTCCTTTTGTGCTCCTTTTGAACATATTGTGAAGAAGCTGAATTTTGCAGTATGAGATACTACCTTGCGACACTTTTTAGGTGGAACAGTAGTTGGAACTACCTCTGGTATTCTGTATACATGAAAGTAAATTGAAAAAGGTGGGTGGAAAATGATATCCACCTGGATCAATTCTCCCTCCTTAGGAAGAAATGGTATCCATTGCGTTGAGTTCCTGAGGGAGAAGGAAAAGTGTTTGTTCAATATGCATCTTGGTGAGCTACTTGTCTTCCTGGAGATGTCGTGCTCCTCAATTTGTGGAAGTCTATCACGAACTTGTTGAGGTTGAGGTTGTTCAAAAAGTTGAGATACATGAGAGGACGGTGTGCAGGAGGAATCTCTTCACTTTTCTGCAACCTTGTCGACCTGCTTCTGTTGGATAGAAGGTGCTTGGGGCAAGGCTGTAGAGGTTGCAGTGTCCTTTTGTGCTCCTTTTGAACAGATTGTGAAGAAGCTGAATTTTGCAGTATGAGATACTACCTTGCGACACTTTTTAGGTGGAACAGTAGTTG
>ML856753.1:31746-44023 GCA_009831015.1 Picea engelmannii
TTTTTTTCAACTTCAGGATCCAAATGTTTAGGACTTCTTGTTATGATAGGAAAGCAAGGTGTTTTCAAAACCAATAGACAATTTTAAATATCAATTCATTTATTCTTGATAAATTGTCTAAGGTGTTTCTTGAGACTACAAGAACAGAAATACTATTTATAAAATGATGGAAAATCAATGACATTAAAACACCTAAAACAATTGTGTATGGACACAGATTAGGCTGTGGGATTAGAATGAGAACGAAATGAAATAACACAAACTATGACAGAAAGAATACAAAAGATACTAAAAACCATTATCTATTAAGGAAACAATGGTGAAAAACATTTTACGCACACAATGGCTATAATGGTGGTAGCTATATTTGAGAATAGATGTGCAATTGTGCTCCTTCAAAAATAGCCCTTAACCTGGAGGTAGAGAACTCTTTTTATTACAATATGAAGAAATCTGAGAGTGTAAAAACCCTTAAAACATAAACCCTAAAAACCTAGGAGCTAAGGTGGCAAAAGGTGGGTCCCAAGAAGTTGAATACAAATGACACATTGACTTTTTGGGGTCACAACTTCTACATATGAGTATTGTTTTAGGTGTAGGATAGCTTGTTGGAGAGATCTCAGATAGAGGAATCATATTTGATGTTGACAAAATCTTTGATAGTATGAATTGGAATGGGGCCAAAAAAACATTGTTTAGGGCCCAACAAATGCGTCGGAAGTTCAAGACCCGAAAACTGCCCAAAATTAGGATGCTTTGGAGATGGTCCAGAACAACTGCCTTGATCAGTGGTGCCCCCTTAGAAAGCAATGGTCCCCATTGTGTCAATTGCCTTGATTAAGTGGGGGAATTTCTGTTGGATCTAGTTCTAAGTGAATCACTTCACTTGGTGAAGTAGTTGCATTGCTTTCACGACTCGGTAGAGTTGTATGTCCTCTTGTTAGTGCTCTTGATTTTGGTGTCCATGATTCAGCCCAATGTGGCTTGTTTGATGCAATAAGGGTTAAGCTCTGTGGTGGCCAATTTCTCTACCACCTTTGATGTGTCCAACAGAGGTGGGAAGTTCGACTGAAGCAACTTTGCATTTAAGAGAGGGTGCGAGTCGAGGTGAGGTGGGAGATTCAACTTGAAAACATTCTCATCCACTGCCTTGTTGATGGTGTAAAGCTCATAGCAAAAAGGTACGAGATTTTTGTTGGGCCCTGTGAGTTTTTGCAAGTGCAACCACACCTTGTCACCAAATTGGAACTTGTGTGGAACTTGATGTTATTCGTGTTGCTACTTGTACTTGGTGTTGTTTTTTTGTAGAATATCACGAACTTCTTGTGGACGTGCTAGATCTGTTCAACAAATTTGGTTGCATAGTATGTTTCATTTTGAGCATGGGAAAAGTCTTCCTATGTTGTTGCAATGGTGAATCCTATATCAATTGGGGTCGATGGCTAGAACCCCATGCACACTTAAAAGGGACCGTGGTTAATAGATCTATGGAGAGTTTTGTGGTAGCTATGTTGAACATAAGCAATGCTTTCATGCCATGTGCATGGATATTTGGAGTTGTACATCTTGAGAAGATGCACAATCATGTTGTTGGCTACCTTACTCTACCCATTGGTCTAGAGATGGAAGGCATTCGACTTGATCAGCTTGGTGTCCATCCTAGACCAAGGGCTAGATCAAACGATGCAAAGGAATATACTGTCATTAAGTTTTACTTCAAGATGGTGGTTTTTCAAGGTAGCGAGTCATGCCTTTGTTTTATGTTGAGTCAAAATAAAGTTGTCGCAGAAAGTTGTGTTGGTCATGGTTTAAGGTCTAAGTTAGAAGAATCAAGCCAAGTTTGAGCGTTTATATTTTGAAGTGATATCGTAACTGTTACCTTATCTTTGTCATCCATATATTTGCATCGTGTTGATTGGAAGGTTTTTTCATTACTTTCCTTCCAATGGATCTTCCCTCGTTGACTACAACACAATTGTTCTAGGGGTTGATTTAGAAGCTTAGTCCGTGGTGTCCACAAGTCTTATTGGCAGTCTACCTCGCATTTGGCAGAACTTTTCATTATTGAGTTTTGACTCGATGATTTCTTTGGCAGTCTACCTCGCATTTACTTTTCATTATTGAGTTTTGACTCAATGATTCATTTGAGTGTTTGAGTTCAGATCATTCATTCACATTGATAGGATTGTACTTGTACCTTAGGACCCACTATCAGTACTGGTGGGTTGCCTCGTGTCCACTAGGGATTGACATTAGTGAGTCTTGACTAGATGGTTTCTCCCATGGTCAACTTCAACTCATTACCTCATTGTGGAGATTCAAAAATGATTACAATCATTTGAACATGTGTAGCTTCCATTCATCATATCTTTGAAGCTTGTACATGTGAGGCCTTATTTCATTGGGATTTCTCATGTTCCTATTTTATAGGTCTTCTTTATTCAGAGTACTGGGATTCTCAACATCTTGTAAGGAGGGATTGCCCCATAGATGGAGCCAATGTTAACACCAAATTTACCTTCATAAATCTGAGTGTTACTTTTCCACATATGTACATGGATATTATTCGAGGTGAACTTAATGTTACAAAATTCACCATTTGGCATTGACTGTTCATGAACATTATATGGGTATGGACATCAACGGTTCGTGAGTACCTTAGCCATTTGGGTACTTTGTTGTATTTTGTTCCAACCTTCTGTTGTTCCAAAGTTGTATTGTATGATTTTTGCAAAGTATTCAAAGTATTGTATTGTTGTATTTTGTTCCAACCATTTGGGTACTTTTCCCCGTAGCATGTAGGTTGACTCCTCATAGCACACGTGCCTAGTCTTGTAGCTTCCCATTGGCTTCTCACAGTTCATAGGTTGGTCCCATACTTGCAGGTTGGCTCTAATATAATGCTCAAAATGGAGGGTTGGATCCATATTGATATATATCAATAATTTTGCATGGATAGAAGGGTGGCAACACAGATCCCATTTCTAGCATCTTTGGAACTTAATCCCATAGAATTTTATAGGTCGAAACTACTCCTTGGTAATATTTATGGCAGTTTGATTGCACTTGTGCTCTGTTAGTGCCTTGCGTCCCTTTTAATTGAGTCACATCTTCATGTTCTCATGGCAGTGCATCTTAGTCTCCCTTCCCTACTCCACCTTTCCTTCTTCCTTCTCCTTTGCTCCCCACTCTCCCTTTTCGCCTTCCTTTTCCCCCTCCTCCCAACGTTCCTCTCCTTTCATGAATAATCCCAACTCTATGACTCCCTCTCCCACATTCCCCTTGACCTCCCCTTTGTCCCTAACCCCTCTCCTCACCATTCCTCCCTTACTCCTTCTACCGGCATCCTCCCTAAACTCTTCCCTTGCAACTCCCCCTTTTTCGGGTCCCTTCAACACAACAGACACAAAAATTGACCCGCAGACTCATTCCTCTTCAATAGGTCACTCTATGTGGGGTAGTTCGAAGGAACCCCTCACAGATTGGGGTTTGGATAATACAAATGATGGTTTGGTTCTAGATAGCACAGATCATTCATTCACATTGAGCTCTTCTTGCCCGTGGATCAAATAATCGTGAGAGAGGTAGTTGAACCTTTTGGGCTGCCATGATATTATTCTCGATTATGATAGCAACGACCAAGGTAGAGTCCAAATCACATACCTCGTTTTCCTCGAGAAAGAAATGAAAAGACCCATCAAATGCCTTGAATATACAATAAAGCAATATCAGAATTGGGTCTAACATTTTGAGGAATCTTGTTATAGAGTTTAGAATCGAGTATTGAACTCATAGACATTTTCATTCTCTTCCTTGTGGATAGAGGTGAGCACATCTAACAAAAATGAGTTGACTTTCCCATACGCCCATTTTTCAGTAAACCGACGTTTGAATGAATCCCATCCATCAATGGAATTAAGAGGGTTAAGAGCCAACATGTACTATTTGGGCTGGCATTCAAAGATTTTCCTAGAGTTTAACACTTGTGTGAATCAGAGGTTGGTTCCCATCAGAGACAGGTGCATGATCGATATATGGTTGTTTTTATTTTAGTGTTAGAGCTAGCTTGGTTTCCCATACATTTGAGAGAGAAGTCTATATATAGCAGGTGACCCTACTTTTTAGGAGACAATGATTAGAGACCCAGTTGACAGTTTTGAGCATATAGAGTTGGTCCTTGCATGATATTGAGCTTGATGACATTTTTCTGGGTGACATGCGAGTACTTTCTATTTTTAGCAGGTTGAGCTGCAGGCCTCAGATTGAGATTCTGAGTGTGAAATATTGATCCATGAGACATTCTGAGTCTTTTGGGCCTTTTCTGGATGACATGATTGATATATTTCTATTTTTAGTAGGTGGAGCACCAGGGCTCGCATGTCGATTCTGATTGCATATTTGGAATCCTCTTGGAAAATTGAATCCGATGAGTATGATATCATTGACATGTGAGGACATTCTATTTTTAGCAGTGTCTATTTTTAGACATGTGATACATGACGGTGTTCTCCTAGTCATCTTGGATGTTTTTGATAGTATCCTAAATTTGAGGAGCTGGACCCTTTTTTAAGCGGTTTCTATTTATAGCAAGAGTGGTTGGCTCTAGGGGTGACAAGTGGTAGGGTCAAATTACGACATGTGGCGTTGATTTAGTGTGATATGTGGCATCTAATTGACATCATTTGATGATAGGGTGCACTTTCCAAGGTAAAAAACATTAAAGTCAAGAATTAATTAATTAAAGGGGGCACATGGGTGAGGTGGCAGTCTCACATGGGTAATTGATCCAATCAACGCTTAATTTTCTCACTAACTTTTCTCTTACTCGCCATGTGATCCAGGTGGATATCGGTGGTCACCCACCTTTTCCAACTCGCTCAAAACAGTTTTTTGGCAATTTACTATTTTTAGTAGTTTTAACTTCCGAGGCCATTTTGAGGGGCCTAAATGAAGGTTTTTCCGGATCAAGCTTCTCAATGATATCTGAAGGCATGATTGAGCCCCCAAAATGAATCTCCTCGACGATACCTTTCCAATGGGCTATCGTGCGTCGAAAATGAAGATCGTATGCAAAAGTTACGACCCTGAGAAGTTGATGTACTGACTTACCCAAACGGGGCCCACACGAATTTTGACGCTTCATCTCCTAGGGTTAGGTTTTTGGATGTCTAGGGTTTTTGACATTCTTGTTTATTGTAAAAAGGCCTTCAGAGCCTGATTGTAATCATCTTCTTGCGAATGAGCGCAACCGTCACATCTCTTCTCAGAGATAAGCCGCCACCATTCCAACAAGCTTGTTTTTGGCTGCATTTTACAGTTTTAACTTATTTCGTTATTGAATAGAAAACCAATTTTATTGTATCTATGTTATTCCGTGTTAAGCATATTTTAATAATCTGTATTCATTTCGTTCTGCTCATAAAATCCGGATCAGTGGTATCAGAGCGGTTTTCTCCTTGTCGTCTTAATGCATGTCCCCAACGAGGTCAGGGTAGTAATAATTGGCTCTCGAGCTTGTTTCTCTTGAGGACAAAAGCTCTCGCACGCACAAGCGACCTCTCATGGTAGGAGAAAAGAAAGATGACGGGACAGAAGATCCTTTCAAAATGTTGCTTGAGGAAGCCCTCACGCAATAGAGGAACGAGATGATGGATAGTTTCGCGCAAATCCTTTGGCGACTACCAACAGGCGGCGCACCTTCCTCGAGCGGAGATGTCGCCCCCTTCAAGGTACAAATCAACTTCGATATTCCTATATTTGAAGGTTAGATAGACGCAGATGCTGTAGACAAGTGGTTGAATCTACTAGAAGGGTATTTTTCTGTCCATAATTTTTCGAATAAAGAAAATATTACTTTTGCACTCCTCAAAGCCATTTCCCATGTCAAAGATTGGTGGGAAACTTTCTGTGAGCAAAAGGAAATAGAGGAACCCTCATTATTTATAGTCGCGACCACTTGAGAATCCTTCAGGGATGCTATTAAGGAACAATACTACCCTGTCAGAAGTTATGACGACTTGTATACCAAATGGACCACACTGCGGCAAGAAAGAGACCAAGCGGTGCCAGAGTTCACAAATATATTCCATACATTGCGCACCAAGCTGGGTATCAAAGATTCAGAGCGACATCTGGTGGTCAAGTATCGTGGTGCTCTGCATAGATACATCCAGACCGAAATGGAATTTTTGGACATCTCGTCCTTGGGTGCGACCTATCGATATGTCGTCAAAATCGAGCAGAAGCTCAAACAAAAGACGTGACAATTTGGGCTTGGGAACCCCTCACAGCAAAATCCAGGAAGGGGCGGCCCTAACCCACAGAACAAAGGACAGAGAAAAGATGGACAATATCAGGACAACCAGTCCAAGCCGCAAGCAAAGGAGGACACTGGAAAGACAAAGAAAGATACCGGGAAGTGGTGCGACTTCCATAAGAGCCCTTGGCATAACACTGCTAATTTCCTCTCAAAGCGGTGGCTGGTGGCCGAAGTGAAAGCCTCTGAATTAGATGCAGGTTCTGACTCTGAGTCAGAACCAGAAAGGGGAAGACGAATCATTGATGTGGAACCCAATGGCACGGTTTCTACCACCAAGCTCCAGCCTGGTGAACCAGACGAGCCAGAAGAAGGCGAGCACCTCTTCCATTCACAGATGTGGGTAAAAGGCACCCCGCTGCACTTCATCGTTGATAGCGGTAGCTAGAAGAACCTCATCTCGGCAGAGGTCGTCAAGCGGCTGGCCCTGTTGACAACGCCGCACCCACAACCCTACACCATTGGATGGCTCCGCCAAGGAAGCGATCTTCGCGTCAGCCAACAGTGTCGACTGTCGTACGACATCAAGCCTTTCAAAGACGAGGTATTGTGTGATGTTGCTTCTCTCGAAGTTTGTAATGTTCTTTTGGGCCAACCTTATTTATGGAAACGTCAAGCTGTATATGAGTCTAGGCCTCGTAGTGTTATTATTACTTTGAACAAGAAATTGTACAGGATACTCGAGGCAATCCGTCCTAATGCTATTTCCTTGATCTCTGCCAAGCAATGCAGGAAGGTCATCTCTCAGACTGAGAAATTTGTCTTCGTGATTCGCTCTCAGAGTGAGCAGAAGATCGCAGCCACATCCAGGGCCTCCACGATTGATCTCTCCACACAACAGAAGCAAGTGGATAAGGTTGTCGAAGAATACTCAGATATCTTCTCCTCTCCTACCGGGGTACCTCTGCACTGACAGGTCAAGCATCCCATCGATTTGATCCCAGGCGCATCGCTACCCAATGGGCCAGTCTAACGCCGATCTCTGTTAGAAAACGAGGAGATCAAGAGGCAGAACCAAGAACTGCTCCACAAGGGGCACATACGTCCCAGCTCATCGCCTTGTGGGAGCCCAATCGTGCTGGTGCAGAAGAAAGATGGGACCTGGCGACTCTGCATTGATTATCGGGCCTGGAATAAAATCATAATCCGAAACTGGTACTTGATTCCACGAATCGACGACCTCCTTGATCAGCTCACGAGGGCCAAATACTTCAGTAAGATTGATCTGAAGTTTGGCTACCACCATGTCCCAATAGAACAGATAGATGTATGGAAGACCGCCTTTAAGTCAAAAGGTCTTTTTGAATGGCTAATCATGCCCTTTGGTTTGACAAATGCTCCAACAAATTTTATGAGGATGATGGACGATATCCTACGACCTTTCACCAATACTTTTGTAGTGGTATTTGAATGACATCTTCATCTACAAGAAGACTTGGGTAGAACACTTGCAGCATATTCAGCAGGTTCTGCACACCCTGCGACAACACAAACTATATGCAAACTTGGAAAAATGCTCCTTCGGCATGGATAGGGTCCGTTACTTAAGCTAAATCGTTGATCGACATGGTGTGCATGTGGATCCAACCAAGATCTAGGTCATCTGTGACTGGCCAACCCCAACCACACTCATTGAACTTCGGAGCTTCTTGGGCCTCGCCAATTTGTATCGTAGGTTCGTGTTGGGATTCTCTCATATTGCATGGGCCCTCAACCAAGTAACTAGGGGTGACGATAAGGCAAAATTTGTGTGGGGTCTGTCCCAACAACAAGCCTTCGATGACTTGAAGAATCATTTGTGCTCATCCTTAGTACTTTCATTACCAGACCTGCAACATCCCTTTGATATCGAGACAGATGCTTCAAACTATGCTGTGGTCGCCATTCTCACTCAACACGACCACCCCATGGCATATCATAGTGAGACACTATCAGATGTTGTCTGTAAGTACCCTACTTACGACAAAGAAATGTACTCCATTGTGCAAGCCTGCCGCCAGTGGAGACATTACATTCTTGGGAAGGAAACAATCATCCACACTGATCACGAGCCACTACAGTTCATGCAGACCTAAGGAAAATTGCAGAATGACCGCCATCAAAATTAGTCCACATACTTACAACAGTTCCACCCCAACATCAATTATAAAATAGGAAGTACCAATCGAGTTGTTGATTGCCTCAATCGACCTCCAGTCGCGGCACTCACCACAGTGCTAGATTCTTGGGGCCACGAGACCTCCAGATGGCCCCACCTCTGCGAGACAAACCCTGACTTCTTCACCACCTACCAAATGTTGGGTGCGAACTCAGTGGTCGCTAATTTCCATCTTCAAGATGGGTTGTTGTGTCGTCTGGGCCATCTTTGCGTTCCATCAAGTGAGCGCGAGAAACTGATTTGGGAAGCTCACAACAGTTGGGTGGCAGGACACTTTGGCATCGAAAAGACAGTGGTAGTGCTACAAAACATTTCTACTGGCCGAAACTTCGATAGGATGTTGGCAAGTATATCAGGTCCTGCACCGCCCGCGCTATTGCCAAACCGACCACTAAGAAACAGGGCTTGTACACCTCTCTTCCTACTCCTGACAGGCCGTGGGAATCCATCTCAATGGACTACATGTCGGGCCTCCCGTCCACCAAGAGGGGAAATGACTGTTTTTGTGGTTGTTGATCGTTTTTCCAAGATGGCGATTCTAGCGGCCTGCAAGAAGAACATCACAATAGAAGCCACTGCCAAGCTCTTCTTTGAATGAGTATGGGTACATTTTGGGATCCCACAAACCATTATCTCAGACCGTGACAGTTGATTCCTTAGCACATTGTGGTTGAGCCTTTGGTCACTGCTGGATACGAAGCTCACCAAATCCACTGCCTTCCACCCCTAGACAGATGGCCAAACTGAGGTCGTCAATCGGATGATCGTACATATCCTGTGCATGTACAATTCAAAACACCCCTGCACAGGGGATGAGAGTCTTCCCTATGTCCAACATAGCTACAATCGAGCCCTGCATAGCTCAATTGGCCACAACCCCTTTCAGGTGGGGTTGGGATTCCAACCATTGGGCCCCATGGATGTTTCATTACCCCTAGTGACCACCTCGACCGACTCGTCCCCTGCTCCACCAGAAGCTGACAAAGACACCCGGTTCATTGAGCAGATCCAACACATCCGCCAACAGGTTCAGGATATTTTACAGAAGTCTAATGCCAAGTATAAGCAGCACCATGATCAACATCGGGTGCCACATAAGTTTCAGGTGGGAGACAAAGTTTGGTTGCACTTGCAGAAATAACGCCTTACAGGGCCCCATTGGAAGCTTCACCCACTCTGTTATGGGCCGTACACCATCACCAAGGCTGTGGGTGACAATGCTTTTGAGCTCAACATTCCCCCTTTCCTTGGCCTACACCCAATCTTCAACGTGGCTCTCTTTCGGCCATATTTCCCACCATTATTGGACATCTCAGAGATAACAGAGCAGTTGACACCAACATAGCTCAACCCTGACTGCATGCAATAGGCATCCAATGATCAGATTGTGGACACATAGATCAAGGGCACTTGACAACAAAGGATCCAGCTTTATCGAGTCGTCAAAGCAGGGCAACTCCTGCACCAAGGTAAGTGGCTCACCCGGGGCCAAATTCAACAAAAATTTCCTCATCTGATGGGGGAACTCAACGCAATGGATACCATTGCTTCCTAAGGAGGGAGGATTAATCCAAGTGGATATTGGTGGCCACCCACCTTTTCCAACTTGCTCAAAACAATTTTCTGGCAATTTTGGCGATTTACTACTTTTAACAATTTTAACTTCCAGGGCCATTTTGAGGGCCTAAATGAAGGTTTTTCGTGATCGAGCTTCTCAAATATAGTTGAAGGCATGATTGAGCCCCCAAAATGAATCTCCTCGACGATATCTTTCCAACGGGCTATTGTGCGCCTAAAACGAAGATCGTATGCAAAAATTACGACCCCGAGAAGTTGATGTACTGACTTACCCAAACGGGGCCCACATGACTTTTGGTGCTTCATCTCCTAGGGTTAGGTTTTTAGATGTCTAGGGTTTTTGACATTCCTATTTATTGTAAAAAGGCCTTCAAAGCTTCATTGTAATCATCTTCTTGCGAATGAGTGTAGTCGCCACATCTCTTCTCAGAGATAAGCCATCACCATTCCAGCAAGCTTGTTTTCCGCTGCATTTTATAGTTTTAGCTTATTTTGTTATTGAATAGAAAACCATTTTTACTGTATCTCTGTTATTCTGTGTTAAGCATATTTTAATAATCTATATTCATTTCGTCCTGCTCACAAAATCCGGATCACCATGTCCACTTTCCACGCATTAACTTTGCCAAATTCCTTTTAATTTTCTCTTAAACACTAAATCCCTAAAAAATAGGGTGAATTCCCTCTCATTGGCTAATTCATGCATAACTTGGCCAAATTTGGTGTTTGAGCATGTGTTGGATTCCTAATTTTATCCTCTATGCGTTTCCTTCACTCCTTAAAGCTAAAGTGCATGATTCACCTCTCATTATCCCCATCCCACTTCCTCAAGTGTGCCCTTACTCTTTCTTCTCCCTCACACATGTGGTGCTCTTCCTCATGTTTATTCCCTCCTCTCTCCTTGCATGTGCCACCTCACACCCTCACTCATACTTCCTAGCGCTTCTAGCCTCTCGAGTGCCTAGTCTACACCTTCTTTCTCACACATGGGGGTTTATTTCTTTTTCTCTCATGTCTTAGTACGCATTCTCCTAAGTTTTAGGGTGCATTTTCCCTTATCTATGCGCATGCACTCTCATTCATGCATGCTAATTCCCTCTCCTCTCCTAGCATGCACCTAAGACCTATCCCTAACCTCTATTTTCATCACTCTCCACTTCTTATTTCTCACACTACTCCTTTCCCACACTCCCATGCACATTACTCCCTCTACTCTTTATTACCATGCCTTAATCACTCTCCCTTTTCTTCACACGTGGGAGGCTTACTCCTCTTCTCTTGTGCATGTACCCTTTTCCTCTTCCACCCATCTCTTCTCCACTCTCATTCATGCATGCTAATTCCCTCATGGTTTTGTGGTAAAGTGCGCCCCCTCTTGGCTATATATTGGAGGTTTTGATACATCATTATGGTTGGATTTTGGCAGCAGCGGCATATACTTTCTTTCTCTCTCTTATCTCATTCTCTTCAGTTTAGCTACTCTCTCTTTGAGCAAGGATAGTCATTGTATCGGTTGTGGACTTGTTGATTGTGGCGCAGTCAACCCTTTGGCAAGCCTATGATAAATAAGTCTTGTGTTTGTTTCTGAACTTTCCTTCTTGTTGGTATCTTGTTTTATTCTTGCAATTATATTAGTAGTTATTATCATTTATTGTGATATTAAGCCATCTTTTAAGTGGTTTCTTTCTTGCTTCTTCTATCTTCTCTTGTGCTAGCCCTGCAGGATCCCTCCAAGCTACTTAAATCAATCTTTTCCTAACACTTTGGTGGTATGTTTACATGTTGTCCAAAGCAATTTTGTTGTTGTTTTTTATCATTAATTGCCGAAGATCAGACTTCCGAATAGCATCCTGGTACCTAGGGACTCCCCTCCGAGGTTGGCACACACCAGCCCAAATAGAGAGGGGACTTGCTCATGACAATTTGGGTTTTTTCTCCTTGAATTAACACCTTCTTCATCACTGTTTTTTCTGTTATATCAGCTCAATTGGAGGGCGAAAAAGTGTGCTAACAAGTCTGCATGAACATCTTCATAACAACATCTTTGTGTTCAACTTCTAAGTCATCAATGAATTTCAAGAAAGCGTTCACATGATCTTCAACTGTGACAACATTATTTTCTGCGAACTTTGGGAGGCGTTCACCATATTCCCTTGTCGGCAAAGCATGGGGTTGTCTAGGAATTTGAGTTGGATCCAAAGGTGCATATACAGTGAGAGAAAATC
>WSFP011395141.1:0-27439 GCA_009831015.1 Picea engelmannii
AATAAAAATATTGTTGGCCAAATCATCTCTAGTTGCAATGTACCTACTATATTTGTCACTTTCTTTGCCATTGGAAAACAATTCTTGAACCCAAGTCAATCTAGACATAATGGTAAAAGGATGCTTCAGTAAAATTTTGAAATTTTGCTCCTTTCCTTCTTGTATGTGTTGCTACTCTGGGCTATTAAATAAGGCCTCGAGTTGCTCATATGTGTTGATGTATGAATTCTCTTCATGGTAGATCATTACTTGAAACCCCTTTGTAAATTCATTTCTAGCTTGGAATTATTCAAATGTTGCTTCTTTTGATTCCCAAAAATGTATTGTCCTTCTTCCATAAAACAAATAATAGGACACCATGAGATTCCAATGTTTTAATTTCTTTTTAGGAAAACATCACAGGGAAACCCCAAAAATTTCCCACATTTCTCAAATGGTACCCAATATAAACCCATCAACATTGATTATAGTGCATGATGTTCTAGGAACATTGAGTGAGGCACACAATAGAGGCAACTAGCCACAAGACCTCTTGCATGAAGCTTAAGGCACTCAACCACTCAAGCTAGCCCAATAGGCTTGGAATTCCAATGATGTCATCTTGATTACTGCCATATTCTTCCATATGATGACCTTCTTAATGTAAGAGAAAGAGAAGGAAATGTCCTATCATAATAAAATTAACAATAACATACCATATTTGAAAGTTTGCTTCTAGCTTGGGCAACAACATTATTAAAGACCTATCGTATTTTGTATTTATGGAAACCAACGTCATACCAAGGTTGTGTATTGTTATTGAATTCACTGTGATCCTTAACTTTGGGCTTCTTTTTCATAAGCAATGATAATGTCCAGGGACATTCTGTTGTTGTCATTTTGAGAGTATGTTCATTTGATTTAAGATGTGCAATTGTTTTCTTTGAAATATTATTTCCACGATCACTCCAATCATCCTTGAAAGCATTTTCTAATTCATACTAATTGTTTGTTATTCTTTGCCAATTTATTGTACCATATCAAGGCGTCTTTATCTATTGATCACACAAATAACTTCATTACTATATTTCCATGCTCAATCATCACATTTTCCATGGTTATATGAAAATTCCTCACCTACTTAAATGTAGATATAAGGAAAGTGAAATAGAGGATTTTGGTAAGATAACCTTTGAAGCAAGGATTTTCCTAATGGGGAAGGACATGTTTTCCAACGAGGATAGTTTCACATATATTAGACAATATGGTTTTAAAGGAAAACATTTGTACCTACCTAAGTTTGTTGTCATCATTTGTTCTTGGAGGAAGTTGCTAGACATTATGCAAAATGGGGCAACTTTCTTCATCGCAAGAAGTAAAATCAATTCATGATTGACTTTCCCATTTGTTGGAGTATTTGTGAAAGATGTACAGTTGATTGATAAAGCCTGAGTTATGGATTCATTTAAACAAAGAGAAACCCATTCTATTCCAGGGTATGATCTAGAGTATTTGTGTTTATCTTTTGGTTATACTAAATATTTGATTGAGTTTGAAGTTCTCAAGAAGGAAGGAGGCAATAATGAAGTGTTTCTATTGAGGAAAATGTTGATGCAAAGCAGCAATACAATTATGTGTTCCTATTTGTAGGGTGAGGAATATTGATCTCCTCGAAATCTCCTCGCAATCACAAGTTCAAGTGTCAACAAAAACATTAGGACAACATGGGAAAGGGTCTTTGAAGAAAATGAAAAATATAAGGTTTCCATTAGACAACACCATCAAAGAGGGAAACCAAGTTCTGGATCTAGAGGAGGTGTTGTGTAAATTTCCCCCTATATATGTTTCGGTGTCGACTTAGAGAATAGATTCTACTTCATCTATAGGAAGGAGTAAAAAAAATACTAATGAAGTGGTAAGAAATGGCGATGATGGAAATGATCCTAAAAATATGCAAGGGAAAAAGAGCACACTTCCCTTGTGCCTCCTAAGATAAAAAGGAATATAAATAATAAATAATAAGTGTTATCTAAAGGAATTGTTGAGGAACAAGGTGATCTCACTTATAACATTGAAATTTTCAATGACTTAATTGGACCTCTTTCTTGGGTAATCGCTAGACCAGGTAATGTAAAAACAATGGGAAGTGAAGTGATGTAGTAAGGGATGCCCATTTTTTATGATGTTTCTGGCACTATGCACCATTCTAATTATGACAAACAAACTAAGAAGTTGTCGAGAGAGAAGATTAAAGAGGAGAAAACAATTGAAAAGGATGAGGTTTGTTTTGATGCTAAGGGCATCGAAGCTTCCAGTGCTTTGAGCATGCATACGATTACTGGTAAAATGTTCGATAATGTGGTGGATGAATAAGAAGAAGAAATGTAGGAGTTGAGGAATATAGTGGTAGAGCTATAAAAGGGTACTAAACAAAAGACTTTCTTTGCAAATCCTCTCACCACCCAAATGCCCAAAGAGATTCAAGAAGACCCATTAGAGTTAGATCAACTCAAGCATTGTTGTCTATAGTGATAAATACGTGTCAAGTAATGTAGAGAAAAGGATGGCCCCATTATTAGATTGTTGGAAAACTATAAATGATGCCTTTGTTCTAGCCAAAGGGATTCTTATGCTTAATGAAATATTAGAAGCTCAACTCTAGAGGAGGTGTTGTGTAAAGTCCCCCTTATATATGTTTCAATGTTGACTTAGAGAACTGCTTCTACTTCATCAATAGGAAGGAGAAAAAACAAAACGAATGAAGTGGTAGGAAATGGTGATGATGGAAATGATCCTAAAAATATACAAGGGAAAAAGAGCACATTGCCCTTGTGCTCTTAAGATAAAAAGGAATATAAATAATAAACAAGAAGTGTTATCTAAAGGAAATGTCGAGGAACAAGGTGATCTCGCTTATAACATTGAAGTTTTCATTGACTTAATTGGACCTCTTTCTTGGGTAATCCTTAGACTAGGTAATGTAAAAATAATGGGAAGTGAAATGGTGTAGCAAGGGATGCCCATTTTTTATGATGTTTCTGGCACTATGCACCATTCTAATTATGACAAACAAAATAAGAAGTTGTTGAGAGAGAAGATTAAAGGGGAGAAAACAATTGAAAAGGATGAGGTTTGTTTTGATGCTAAGGGTATCGAAGCTTCTAGTGCTTTGAGCATGCATAAGATTACCGATAAAATGTCAGATAATGTGGTGGATGAATACGAAGAAGAAATGCGAGAGTTGAGGAATAGAGTGATAGAGCTATAAAAAGGTACTAAACAAAAGACTTTCTTTGCAAAGCCTCTCACCACCCAAATGCCTAAAGAGATTCAAGAAGATCATATAGGAAGACCCAATAAAGTTAGAGCAACTCAAGTATTGTTGTCTATAGTGATAAATACATGTCAAGTAATGTAGAGGAAAGGATGGCCCCATTCTTAGATTGTTGGAAAACATAAATGATGCCTTTGTTCTAGCCAAAGGGATTTTTTTGCTCAATGAAATATTAGAAGCTCAACTTAAGAAGGATGAAACATTTTGTGAAACTTGTGTAGATAATTTTATGAATAAGATGAGAATTATAAATGGTCACTTGAGAGAAGGGACTGTTGACATAAGCCTTAGCTATCGATATAATGAATCACAAAGTGATCTGAAAATCCTTAGATGTCAAATTAGTTCTTAAGCATACATTTAACATCCAACCCGATTCGAAAATTATGCCCATTATGACTATTTGCAATTTAACAGGTAAATCCCCTTACTTATCCAAAACTTCATTAACTGATAAATAATTTGCGGAAGTTAAAATGTTGAAATTGAGAGAAATAGAAAACAACAAATAACAAAGAACATTACACAAGTTGATAACAGAGTTCACCCATCTTGGGATACGTCTTTGGGTTCGCTTCCAAATGAGAGACCGCTTTATTGATGCTAAAAATTGATTGATAATCTGACAACTTCAACTTATGTTTCTGAAATGACCTTTTGATCTGCTACACCAACTCATGTGTGACTATCAAAATCACCTCCACCATAGAAAATTGAATCTTTTGACTATAAATGTTGGAAAGTTAGTTGTCATTGATGTCAACCCTAGATGTCAACTCTAGAATAAGTCCAAGTAATGGGTGTATTTGAATAAGTCTCCAAATTGGTCCCCTTATGGCATAACTCTAAGCATGGCCCTCACAGGAAGATACTTTGAAGAAGTCTACAAGAATCCCTGGAAAGATGGCCAAGTGGTTAAGTAGTTAAGAAGCCCCGACGATGTGGTCATGGAGCCCGAAGTTGATTGAAGAAGAAGACCATGAAGGACATTGCAAATTCATGTAACACATCCATAGATTGATAGTCCTCGTCATGCTATTTCCAATGGTAGGTGGTATGACATGTGGTTCCTCACGGTTGAGGAGATTTTCCCTCTTAAAGATGAAGCCCCAAAAGAAAATGAAGAAGACCCGGATCTAAGGACAAAAAGTTACAAGTTAGCTCCTAAAACGTGTTGCAAACAAGAAGTTACAAGTCGGCCCCATTGCAATGAATATTTAAACAAATATTAAGGATATTGTTGGTAAATTCGTTGCCAATGGAATAATCATTAAAAATTAAATTGAATTTTATTTGGGTCAAATCGACACTAAAAAGAGGGTGCCAAATTTAGTATAAATAAGGCACCTAGGAGTTCATTTATGATATCAACTCAAGCAATTTTTATCTGAGGTAACCAAGTACATCTGAGGTGAATTTCAGAGGGAATATGAAGTGAAGAAGGGAGAAATTCCAAGGGAAGATGAAGTCTTGTGATGATGTGTTCTAAGGTATGTTATTTAAATGTCATATTACCATTTTCACTATAACATTTTTTCTAGAATGATTCGGATAGCAAAACTTGGAGGCTATTGAGAAGATATATCAAGGTACATGTTGTAAAAATTTCAGCTTTTGGGTCATTATACCTTTGGATATACACTCTGTGGAAGATAGGGTTTTTGACTAGTCCTGTAACTAGTCTCAAACAAGTGTTTCGGGTAAAACAATCATAACGTCTTCATAAAGGATCCAAATTCTATGAGACAAATTGAATTGGAAAGCATATAGTCTATAGTATATTTTTTGCGAGTTTCAGAATCAAATATTAAATATTGAGCATGTGGCATGATGTACAAGTTCACTCTCTAGAATATGCCAAAATTCAACAAGGTCTGCCATTTTCGCTATAACTCCTTTTCGGGGACAATTCAAGGAGTGAAACTTGGAGGAATTTCAGAGATGATATTGAAGAATATTGGGTACAATTTTAAAACATTTATTCATTATAGGTACAAATTTATACTTGTTGTAAGTTAAAGTTTGTGACTAATCCAAAAACTAGTCCCAAACAAGTGTTTGAGATAAACTTAAGAAGTGATGTTTTGGCACATGGTTGAGGTATATCTTGGAAACTTTGGTACATGGTTTGAGGCATGTGTTGGTATATTGTTTGAGGTATATATTGGATGTTTTGGTACATGTTTGAGGCATATATTTGGCACATGTATAAGGTATATGGTTGGATGCACATATTGATGTTGGCACATGCTTGAGGCATATCTTTGGTACATGGTTTATGGATGTTATGGCTCATATATCTTGGCACATGATTTGATGCATATCTTGGTGATGTCGGGTATATGTTTTGAGAGATGTTCTCGGTGATCTTGGCATATTATTTATGTGAGTGGATCTGGTTTTGGTGATGATGAGGTTTTAGTATTAGTGACAGGTTGATGCTGGAGAATTTGGAAGTTGGTGCTTCTTATGAATGTAATCTTTTAATATATAAGAAAGCATTCTATGGTTTTCTCCCATTTGGGTTTCCAAATAAAATTATGGTGTACTCTGTATTCGTGGTTATATGTTATGCATTATTGAATGACATTGTTAATGAAATATTGAATGAAATCATAAGTGATAAATTGATTGATAAGTTGAAGATTACATGTTATGATTAAAAGTGGTAAAAAATGCTCAGTATTGATTCACCCCCCCTCTCAGTATTGATGGATATTCCAACAATAAACACCCTATATATCCCAAAAGGACTACAAACTCAACATAGTATAAACAAATGAATAGATTTCTTGGCATGAAATGACACTCCCTTATAGTGGTCAAGCGCTTTGGATTTTATAGTAGAGGTCGAGGTTCAAACCCACCCAACCATCGTTATGTTTCTGTTGTGGAAATTGATTAATACATAAATGCATATTCCTTGGCGGGCTTTATAATAAGCGTCGTTAGCGCGTTGGTTAAAACATGGATTATGTGGGTAGACATTTGGGTGAAGTTCACAGGATCAAGCCCCACAGACCCCTATTTTGGTTACATTGTTACAACCAAATGCAATTTAAATATCATATTCTGACGATCCATAACAAACCATGTCAATAGTCTGTTGGTTAAAATTGTTGATTGTTAGTGCATAGGTTGAAGGTTTGATTCCCTCGGTCATCAAACTCGGAGTTCTAGACCCTCTTAACTTGATTGAGGGGGTGCCACGTGGAACAAACTGATTGGGACACGTGTCATGCCATGATTCGGCCACCTGAATGCACAGTCACCTGCCCAGTCATCAAACAATCATCTGCCACGTCAACATGCCACATTTACATCATACTACCACTTGCCACATCACCACCATACATGCCACATCATCTGTATAGTGCCACATGTCTTTTCGTACAATGCATGTTTTTGTTCACACAGTGCCATGTGTCATCCTTCCAATGATGCCACGTGGCACCTACCTTTTTTTCCAAAACTTCAGAAGACCATATCTTTCTCATAAGACGTCCGTTTGAGCCCGTTCAAGTTGCTTTGGAAAGCTCTCATCGAGCTCTATGCAATGGATTCATTTTTATCAACATTTGAGACTACCAATTTTTAAGCATTCTTAGATCCACCTAGATCACAAAGTGTTGCAATTTCATTTACTCAAACTACCTCGAAAAACCCTCATCTTAAAAATCCATTCGCTTTTGCCTCTACCCTCGTGAAAAAAATATCCCGGTGCCTTGAAACTTAGAGAGGGGTCCCATCCCTAAGGTGGTTCTTGGAAGTTATAATAATGGCTATGGTTCTAATGCATAATTAATGTTTGGAGCATTTGAGGGGTTGGTGGATGATTGACAAGTTACTCCATTACGATGGTGGCATATTCCTTGCATGAGCAATTATTTAGTTGCATGGTGTTATTTGTTATTTTGGATTTATGGTTTTAATTTGATGTTTTACATGACCACATATCCTTGGTGCTAACCTTGCTTACATTTTTGTTTCTATGGTTTGATTGTGCATTTATAGAAGGAACCTATGATGCTTGTTGGGTTGGTTTTGGAATGATAAAACGAAAAATTAAAAAAAGTCCCTAAGGCATGGTTGGATGAACAAGATCCTAATATGGTTACCTCCTATATAACATGGTATTCCTCCTTGGTCCATGGTGCAAATGATGGTAACAAACAATCACAACTTGGAAATGTGCACCATATTGTAATATAAGGTGGCAAACATTGCTTTTATTCTTAGCTGATCATGTTGTTATGTTGATACAAGCCACGGTTTGGAGTTTTGATATATGGATTGGCCTCAGTAGGGACTTTGCATGTGGCATATTTCTTGATTTATTCCCCTATGCATTCAATGCCATTTGGGCATGGCATTTACATTTATAATTCACCATCATTGTGGTGTATCTTGCTATGGGATTTGTACACCGCTCTAGCCAATGGAATTCCCTCCAGCTCAACTCCTCATACTCCTCCATCACCTCTGCATTTAACATAATCCATTGGCTTTATTCCTCCTTGGCTCTCCTTCATCTATTCCAATTTGAGAATTGTTGATCTTCCTTGCAATGGATTATTTTCTCTACCCTTCATGCATTGACATCACTTGTTCACCCCCGTAAGCAACTTCATTGGTTCTAATCTCTTTGTTGTTGGTTGAACCCTTCCTTTCACCAGACCTGTAACTATTTTCCTTGTTAAGACACCATAGCACCAACACCATAGGAATTTGTTTCCTGAGCCCGATTATGAAGTGATTCTTAGTGTTTTGAGAAGAATTGTGTTCTTAGTGTTTTGAGAAGAATTGTGGTCTTCTAATGCTGTGCACAAAGTCTAGAGGTAACTCTGCACTCAGTTTTGATTTTGGATTATTGTTGGTTGTTTGGTATGACATCAACCATTCTTGAATAATAATCACCTCCATGTCTTACCCCATATATATGGTACTTAAGTCATGCGTTCGTGTTGTATTTTCTGAGCTATTCGAGCCCTAGTATAAAAACATTTATAGACTTGTGAGCCTCTTTGCTTAGGGTTTGAGTGCATAATTCTTGTAGGCATGTAGTATGCACATTTTGAAGATAAATGTGGCCTCCCACTCCCATCTATCAATCGACCTTAGTCTTATTACATATGGTCTTGTTCTCGGGCCTACATCAATATCATTCATTCTATGTTTTGTTTCAATGCCTGACCTATGTTGGAATTAAAGGAAAAGGGATGTGGGAAGTCGAGATCGACCCACACCTAGCTCCTTGTTTCATCAATTACGATGTATAGTAGTCCTACTCATTTCGTGCTTTAAATTTCAACTCAAATTTATCGTAGCTTGAGTGTCCTTTGGTTTGATGAAACTTCATTTAGCCTCACTACTACTTTGTAGCTTGGCTCTACGTTGTCTTGGTTATTGGTCAGAGTTGTGGGTGGTCGACCATATCCTTACATCCTTGTTGGTATGTGTATTATCATGTGGTTTTTTGTCTAGCCTCTTGTTATTGACTCATTGGATAAGTTCTACCCCGGGCCTATTTTGGTGTTCAACTCACAGAGCTTAGCCTTGTGTTGTGTGTGCCGACCTAGGTATTGTCTTACTTGTTCCTCGTCCATTTTTAAATTAAGATTGACCCCTCCTTTCTCGTTTTAATCCTGGGTTTGGAAATTTCATGGCAAGTATGGGATGGTTTTATATTGCACTCATATATGGCATTGTGGCATAAGCCCTCTATGCACATTTCCAAATAGACTTAAACTCTATTTGAGTTTAATCTTAGTGACCATTATGTAAAGGCCATGCTCAACCTTCTTGCTTATCATGAACCCATCTACATTCACAGGTTTAGCCCTCCCTTGCATTTCACATTCATAGGCATGTTATTGTTGCATTGGTGTCTATACCGTGTAAAAGGTTAACATGCCATGCTAATTCCTACTTTCATATGTTACATGCCATTTTATACAAATATGGGTGTCACACCAAGCCTTTCGAAAGCCTTTTATATATATTTGGCACCCATTCATTTGCTAAAGCATTTTCTCAGCAAAAGTTATAATTTTTATGCCCTATGGCATGTGCAGGTTGATTTTTAAAAGATTGTTATGTGTAAGGCCTTGCTTTGGTTAGCCATACATTATCCCTCTCAAATATGCTTATTAGTCCCTACCTTCAGGCAACGGGCACTATTGTAAATGGATTGGAGTTTTTTCATTAATCTTGCATGGGAATCAAGAAATTTATCCCAAAGTTTTAGCTTCCTTTACCATTAAGTATTTTTTTTCGGCTTATCAAATAGCGACAACATGTTTCTTAACCAAAGGAAAAATTGAGGCCTTATTTGGCCTCATATTGAGGCCGTTTGATTTTAAACTTAGGAAAGTATAAATATATAGAAGTATATATATCCCAAGATGAATCAAGATGGATTAATGCTAACTTTCAAGTTAGCATTCAATCACAAACATTAAATGTCTGGGATAGCCAAAATCATAGTCCATAACTTCTATTTCTATTGCGATGTCCAACCGTTGTGCTTAATAATGTCTATTTCTAACACCTGTAGAATAAAATAACACCAACACCTATAGAATAAAATAACACACATACAATAAGATATATTATCTTCAAACCTAATATAATAGCCATTAAGCAGTTGTTCCCTCCCCATTTCTCTCTTCTTCATGTTCACTGTCGATTACCCTCCCCATTTCTCTCTTCTTCATGTTCACTGTCGATTATCCTCCCCATTTCGCTTCTTCATGTCCCCATGCACAATATTTCTTTCTACCTACAAACATTCGATGTGCTTGAATGTATTAATATTGAATCTATTCGCTTCTTCATGGCCCCATGTACAACCTTTCCTTTCCACCTGCAAACAATGTGCTTGAATCTATAAGAATGGTAGATTTGATTTGCTTCTTTGGAAGGTGTATTCCAGTCAAGATAACATGAAACTAAACTGGTGCAGGTGTATTCCATACAAGATAACATGAAACTAAACTGGCACAGTACACTTGGATGGGCGTATATTCCACGAGAGATGCTTAGACAAGATTTTGATGTGCAACTTCCCTCTTGAAGAATGTACAAGATAGTTGTTTGAGTGAAGATTGAGTAGTGTGAACGGATTACAGGTTGGTTTGTACTATTATTCCCACCAACGTGAAATATGATGTACCCAGGTTACAGGTATTGCATACCAGCCAGACTAGCGTTCATGATTTTTCAAAGGAAACTAGTGATTTATGTTACTGGATACTTTAATGTTTAATAAAACTCTACTTTTGACATTATGAAAATATTTTTCTAGAAGTTTGAAGAACTTACATAAGTGCTTGGTTAATGTCTACCTTCATAACTTGGTTGGTACAATGCTCTAGACACTAAAAATTCTGAGAAAGACAATGTGTTTTGCAAATTTATAAAAACAAAAATCCCTCTATGAACATTGGTTATTTAGGCTATTTGTACCTGTGCAGGTGCCACCGATAGAATTGGAATCCATTCTTGGGAACCATCCATCCATAGCCGACCCAACAATTGTCTGGTGATTCTAAAGTATTCTAATGGTTTTGAACAACCAAGCTTAATCTGCTGAATGTTGTTAATTATCTTCATAGTGGGATTGGAGTTTTTTTGTGTTACAGGCAAAACATGAAATTGTTGGAGAGGTCCATGTAGGGTGGATATGATGCTTGTAAGTATTTTCCATCCTGTCTACACCACCAAGATTGATTTCTCTCAAAGATTGTATCATTTAAAAATAAATGAAATTAACAATTTCAATTTTACCCTAAACAATCATTTCATGTTGACAATATATCAATTGCCAACTTATCATCTTCTTTAATACCATTTGAACTTTGGATTTGGTCATTCAGAGACGTTAATATAATTTCTTTCTTAATATCCCATCCATAACTTCACGACATTGCTTACATGGAAAACACCACCAAATGCAGCTGCAACATTGCTTACATGAACAACACCACCAAATGCAACCAAACATGGAGAAAATAATAAATCTTAATGATTAGCATCTAGTAGTGCATATTGAAATATCCAAGATATACAGAGTAAACATGGTTGCTTTCCATTGAGATTTTCCGTTATTCTTAGTATAATAGTTCTAAGCACCAATCAATTCTAATTTTGATAATATATACATACATACAAGCCTTACATTATAGGTCGCTCATATTAAATGTACACACAATTGCTTAAACAATTATATACACGCAACTAAAATTAACAATATAAAGACAAGTTGTCATTATACTTGAAGTATTAGGATATTACAAGAATTGGAGCAACTATGCAACTACCATAGTGCTAAGTTTTAAATAGCCCTTACTTCTATAATGAATAGTTTCCTATCGATCATACACTTGGTTCAATTATCAAATTACTGGGCACTAACCTTTTTCCATTTCAATTCACATTGTTGGTTCCATTACTAACATCCGTACTGCCTATACCTCAGTCTCATAAGTGGGCGGGAGAAAAAAAACAAACTATGTTCTCATACGCCATAACTGACAACATTTTCCTGGAATTGTAGTCTTGAGCAAACGCTAGATCAACTTCGAGATAAAAAACTAGGGCGCCCCTCCCTTCGAAGCCCTTATTGATGTCTTACTCTTTTTTTCCAGGGAAAAATTTTGCTCAAATTATATTCGACATATAATTTTTTCTTCTTTCAATACATATACAGGATTCTTTGAATCCTCAATTACTTCCATAAAATTTTTTATACTGGCATTCCGCACAGTTCAAAAACATTACAAAAAGTATAGCCAATATAAGTTCCTATACAACTGCCATCGAACTAAAGAGAACTGGGAAATATAAACCGACCACAAAAACAAAAAAGCCTGATGAACATATTCATCTTTCAATATCTGCTTCTCTAAAGCATATTCTTCAATGAATCTTTAATTGTCTTCTCGGGCCTTCTTCTCCATTTGTCCATTTATAATATGTAATCAATCCTTCTGACTCCATCAAAGTCTGCTTAGAAAGAAAATCTGCATCAGAATTAAAGATTCTAAAAATATGCTGAAAGACAAAAGATTGGAAGTTCTGAATAAGTATTTTCGTTCTTTTCTTCCACCCTTCTATGGAGGCCACCATCAGTCTGCCTTTGTCATTGAGCCAATCTATCACAACCTTTGAGTCACCCATAACATGGAGAGATGGAATTTCCACATGATTTGCTAGCATTAAGGTAACCCAAGCCCCCAAGAGCTTTGTTCTCGTATTTGTTCCTTTACCACAGAAAAAAGTCCATTTATAAAGAATTGAATCCCAGGTTTTTATGATTCCACCTGCCCCACTCCTATCACCATCTTTTGTAGCTGCTCCATCGAACCAGGCATGGGCAGTATTCTGAATTTGATGTGTCCAAATAGCTTTTGGAATTTGTGGCTTTACCTTACTGCTGGGATAAGTAATACGTGCTGGAGTCCTGTTGATAATCGAGTGCACTGAGGGGGAAGCATCTTCAAATATTGCCCGATTTTGTTCAAACCAAGTAAACCAGATAACATATGTTACAATCGTTGTAGGTACCCTTTTATTCATATACTAGTTTTTTAGACATTCCAGTAGGGTATTTCCCATCCAAATTCCATCAAGGGATAATTTATGTTTTAATATATTCCAAACAGATAGAGTGAAGGGGCAAAGTTTGAAAATATGTAATGGAGTTTCCATATCCGATTTACAAAGTGGACAGCGCCCGGGTCCTTCCCACCCTTTCCTCTGCAACATATTCCAGGTTAATACTTTTTCTTCCATTACTAACCAAAGAAACAACTTTATTTTTAACTGAACATTCCACTTCCATAATGATATTCTCCATCTCTCCACACTTGGTAAGCATTTCGATGAGATAATACTAAGATAAAAATTCCTTGTCGATGGATTACTAGGGCTGGCCTCGCCCGTCCACATAATTTGATCTATACTATCCTATAGAATCACCTCGACATCAATACAGTTTTTTCTATACGTATCCCATTCTAATGCCAAATCTTCCCCCAGTCCCAAATCATTACCTTTTACCCAATAATCAGATAGTATTGCTGTATTTGATAGATTTCATGCCTGTGCCAATGTCACCAAATTTCTATCTTTTAAAGAAGTTTGTAATGGATTAGATAAATATGAGTTGTCCCCCATCCCCAAAATATGGTCCATTCCCAAAGCCACTATCTTTCCTGATCCCGAGTTCCAAATTATATAATGTAAAATGATATAATTCACCTTCAATAATCCACACCAAATGTTTGAAACTCCATTTTGTATGAAGGAATTAGATCTTAGCCATGTAGTAACATTTCTGTTTCCAAGATATTTATCCATTATAATCTTGTGCCAAATACCTTTTCCCAAGAGTACTCTCCAAAGGGTAGTTGCTGCTAATGCTTTGCTGAAGTCAAAGATGTTGAGAATGCCCCAGCCCCCCAACGCTTTTGGGACATATATTTTATCCTAGTTACACAAATGTAGATGATGAGAGGAATTATCTTGTTTCCACAAGAAATTTTACATCATTCTTCTTAGCAAGTTCAATATCAAACAAGCAATCACTGCCATGGAGAGCCAATATACCGCCTGACTGGTTAAAACAACTTTGAGAAGAGTTAAGCGACCTCCCAATGATAGCCAACGATAACAACAGTTATTAATTCTCTTTTCAAAATTTTTTAATAGCCATATCCAATCCTCCAATCCTTGTGCTCCAGCTTTGACATAAAATCCCAGGTATTTGAATCCCAACTCCATCGCTATAAAGTTAAACGTGAAAACAACTTTGAAAACATTGAGCTCCAGATCAGTTAGTCCAGCATAATGATAAGAAGATTTTAATATATTTATTTTTAATCCTGAGGTTGAACAAAAAAATTTCAGAATCTTGTCAATCTCCTACCACTCCTGCATAGAAGCTTTTGTTAAAATGACCTCGTCATCAACAAATAGTATGTGTAATATTTTTAAAGATCTTGTAACTGAAATACCTGAAATTATACCAACATTCTGGCTAGCTTTCATAAGTAAGCTCAATCCTTCCATGACTAGAATCAAAAGTAAGGGAGATAATGGACAACCTTGGCGGAGTCCCCTGCTACTCTTAAAGAAGTTTGTAGCTTCACCATTCACTAGAACTGAATAAGAAGTAGAAACAACACAGCTCATAATCCAGTTAGTCATATTGACTCCCATACCAATTTGAAGCAGAATTAATCTCAACATATCCCAATTAACACAATCATAAGCTTTCTGTAAATCTAGCTTTAGGATCATTGCTTTTATTTTCTTTTTCTTAATGCTATGGACACATTCATGAACTATCCCTATAGCATCATGTATCTGTCTCCCTTGGAGGAACCCCAACTGCTCATCCAAAAGAGATTTAGAGAGATAAGGTTTTATGCGATCTGCTATAACCTTTGAGATAATCCTTTTAACAAATATTATACAGAGAAATCGACCAAAAATCTCCAAAGTGGTGGGGCTTATTAACTTTTAGAATGAGGGTAATAAAAGTAGTATTTAATGCTCCTGTTATCATACCTTTTTGCCTGGACTCCTCCACCATTCCAAGTAGGTCTTCTCCTACTATATCAAAAAAAGCCTTAAAAAATTGTACAGTCCAACCATCCGAGCCCAGACTTTTGTCAATTTTGAACTTAAATATAACTTCCTGTAGCTCTTTTAAATCAACCAGTTTAAATAAGACCTCATCTTCCATATTATTTATCATCTCCTTATAATGGGAAACCATCTGGACTTGTTCACTTACTGGAGGAGTCAGACCATTTTTATAAAAGTCACTAAAATGATGATAATCAACTTTTTTTAAATTATCCTAACCACTGTGTATCTGACCCTCCTCATCCTTTAGTTCCCAAAGAAATTTTCTATTCCTCCTAAAACTAGCATAACAATGAAAAAATTTAGTATTAAGATCTCCACTTTGTAACCAGATTGCCCGACTGCGTTGTCGCCATTGTTCCTCATTTTCAATAAGAATTTTGGATCTTTCTTGCTCCAATAAATTAAGTGTCTGTTCACCAAAATTATTAAAGATACTAGCAGATTGGTTCTGTAATCTGAATGCAATCTCCTTTTCTAACTCCAAAAGTCTTGAGTCTTTTTGTTGCCTCACCTCCTTTTGCCAGTTTCTTGTTAAAATTTTCAGCTCCTTTAGTTTCCAGACAAGACGTCTTTGTCTTCCATGCTCGACAAGAAACTTAGGATCATTCCAAATTTTCTGCACTAGCTCAGCAAAGAGACTTTCTTTTGACCACCACGGATTAAATTTGAATGGGAAAGCTTTGAAAGTCAAAGTCGAATCAAGCTGCAAAACAATCGGTGCGTGATCAGATATATATGGGTACTCAACCCATGCCCTATACACTCCAACTGATGACAAAATATCTTCAGATATGAGTGCCCGGTCAAGTCATTTAGATATAGCCTCACTACCAACACGACCATTCCTCTATGTTGGCATTAAAGTACTAGGAACAATATCTATCAATTTATTCAAGTGGAAGTAATGGATAAAAAAACTTGCCAGAATACCCAAGGTATGGATGCCTCCCCAAATCTCCCCTGAAGCAAGTGTCAAGTTGAGATCTCCAGCAATTACTAGATTCTTTTGTGCTAACAACCCCGACTTCTCAAGCCATTCCCAGAACAACTTGCGATCTGAGCACGACCCATAGATATTTAGAAAGGTAACCTATCTATTATTTTGCAGATCCAAACCTGTCAATAACAATCCACCACAAGTGAGATAGGGCGTCAATTCAAAGGAGTTCAGGTCCCATGAGACCAAGAGACCCCCAAATTTCCCCACAGAGTTAACCGCACAACAATGCCAATGGGGTCTAAGTAAATTTTAAAAAGCACGTGCTTTTTCAGCATGTACTAACGTCTCCTGTAGAAAAATGATGTTTGGCCGCACTTTATCAAGTAACCCTCGGACAGAGGCTAGTTTTAGGATGCCTCCCGTTCCCCTTATATTGAGAGATAATAATAACATTACTTGGAGCGAGCTAGGGCCTTCATTGCTCTAAGGGGCCCACCTTCGATGGAAGGTCGGATAGATAGTTCAGAATCCTTATCAATGGAAGTTTTTTTCCTAGCACTCCGAGTTTTCACCGACGAGTGCTCAACACCTAAACCATGAGACCAAGCAAACTCTTTCCCATTTCCCCCCCCCTTCAGTACGATTCCCAATGGCATCCCCAAGGGTAATCATTGGGACCCGTTCAAGTTTACCAAGAGAGACAGGAAGTTTGACTGTTGGTTCCATTCCACGAGTGTAGGGGATAAGTGAATCAAGGACTACCGACAAATTTGATTCTTCATCTTCTGATTCGTGGAATTCGGAAAGAATGTGAGGTGAAGCAGAATCAGGTTGACTAGTGCTAGGGTATAAAGGTGACAAATAAGGGGGAGGGGGTTCAACAACAGGGGAACCGTTAGTGGGTAAAACAATAGATACATCCTGTCGACTGACAAGGGTCATAGGTCTCATAACCTTAACAGTCGTATGAGAACTAGAGGGAGAAACAGAGTCATCAGTGACATCCACAATATTGTCTGAAAGTCCATCAACCAATAAGGTTGGTGAGACAATCTCAACAATAACTTGTTTAAGCCATTCAGAGGATAAAACCAATTCTCTTTCCCTAGAATTCAAAGAATGATAGAAAGACAGACATCAGGATTGTAGCTTACCTAAAATCGACGACGAATGCTCCCGAAAGCTTGAACCACTGCCATTTAGACATTCGAATCCCGTAACAAAGTATCTCGACGCATGAAATACTTAATGGTTGAGAGGCGAGCAAGCAAAGGAAGGCATGCAATGCACCTACCTTAGACCCTTATGGATGTCGCTTGTTGCATGTTGGGTATTTCCCCCCTGACTTATCTGTTGGTGGAGGCATTGGTTGTCTGAACCCCATGTGATTGAACCCAAGTCCTGTTCCCATGTGCTCGAGTGTAATGCATCAGATGGACCTCATCCTCTTGAGTCAAGAAACTCGCTTGAAATCTTGGACCTTTTACATCAATTAGAGTTGGTGGAGGCATTGGTCGTCTAGACCCCATGTGATTGAACCCAAGCCCTGCTCCCTTATGTTCGAGTGTAATGCATCAAATGGACTTCATCCTCTTGATTCAAGGCGCTCACTCAAGCTAAGCTTGGAACTTTTACGTCAATATAATCGCAGATAGATAGGTGTTGTCCTAATAGCATGCCTACCATATGGTATGCAACTACATAAGCAAATAACACGTGGATGTTTACTTGTGTAAATAACATGTGGATAGCTGTAAAAGATGGTAGGAAAAATACGTATTTAGTGGGTCTGCTTAGATAGAAGAGCCACTACCTAAAGATATTTAACTATCACTAGTGTTTGTCAATTCTATTTTATTTACCAACTATCGACTTCAACTCTATCAACATAATCAAGATCATCTACTTAAACTGGTGCTAGATAAATAGGTGGAAATACTTCGAATTTCTTAGTGGTGCTGGATCAAAAGAATCAACTACTCCCAAACCAACTAGATCTATTGCTAGATAAACTGCTCCTTCATATGGAACATCTCCTGGTGGGTATGGAACTGCTATTACTCATGTTTCTACTAGTGATGTTAGTAGTGATGCCAGGGATACTACTACTATCTTTTCCTTTTGCAATGCACAACTAATTACCCCAGTTCTATTATGCAACAAAATCTCGCACCAAGTGTCTTTATTGATGAAAAACATAAATGATCATTGACAAGATTGCGTCCTTCGCTATCTTCCAAATCCCCAACAAAACCACACTCCTTGTACAACACAATAGTCATGAAACCATGGATTCTACTCAAGCATACCATCATAAATCGCCAATCAGTGCAGGATTGACAAGAATGTCAAGAGATAAGTGCAGAGAGGAAGGATATGCTTGACAATAATGGGACAGGTCGATAAGTAGTCTTGACCTTCACACTACCGTTGTCCTATGGTGGGCATGCAACGTATCTTTCTCATGCACCAGTAGATCCAAGTCGGGTTTAGAATTGAGGAGATGCCAAGATGCGACCTCAAATTTGTTGTGGAAATGCATATTTTGGTATCCGAGCTTTGAATATGAGACACCCCAACTGGCCAAATCAATATCGATCCTTCATTCATCCCCGTGTTCTTAGAAATCCCATGAGCTTTTAGTGTTTTTATAATTTTGGTCTTAACCTTAGTTCAAATCCCATTTAGACAACTAATTTTATTTTAAAAAATATGTTCATTTCTTGTGATGCAACTTTGCCACCATATGTAGGATGGCAATAACTCAGTTATTTGTTAGATGATAAGGATCTACTCAAATAACATTTTTCCCTTTCTGGATCCATCTCCTTTTAGGGTTGTAAAGTTAGGTTCATGTTACATCAAATTTAAGCGTGGTTCTTTAAATTGTTAAGCCAAGGTTTTAGTTTAGTTAAACAAAAAATATTATTTATGAGTATAGGAACATTGTTCACTTCTAATATTATTTTTATATTGGTTATTCATGAGTAATGCAGTCTATAACCCATACATTAAATTTGAGTCTCTCTCTCATTGTATATGTGTATAGATAGATGCAAATTTTATATTAATATTAATAGATAGCATGTTCTATGATGAACATTTTGAACTTTCAACAAATTTGTTTTAGTTTGGGGTAGTTGAACTTGAATTGAAATTTGGCCATGTGACCTAGATGTACGACCTATATGATCTGGTGAGACTTCCATATCCGATGTTACCCTCCAACACTATTATATTCTATGGATCACCATGGGACCCCATTTTAACTATCACATTCATTCTTGTTTTTCATGATCAAATGTTACACATGGGGTTCATTAGAGATTCAAAGGATTTCATAAACTTTTCTTCCAAGCTGGATACATGCATTATTAAGTGTTTCCATGTTCATCATTATCACTTTTGGAAAAGCATCAACATGTTTCAAAGCATGGAGGTATCAATATTGGTGAAAATGGATCATTCTCACGTCAAGAATAGAATAGGTCATAATTTTTCAGATCGACATTTGGAACATAAGAATATTCTTATGGATCTTGATCAGGAATAGTTTCACGCATATTTGATCATGGACAACAATAACCATAACTACACCTTAACACACGACCATAACACACAATGAAAATTAGATGTTGTTTCAAACATATAAAGAGAGCCTACCTCTTGTCTAACACTATATCTTGAAGTCAAGTTGGTAATGTGTTTTCCCTCCATGATCAAACTAAGAACTTGAGCAAAGATCCAAGTCCAAACTACCTTCAACATTGCACAATGTACTTTTCAAGCTTTAGCTATTTATTTTTCACGAGTAAGTTACATTTTTTGGTGGTTCTTTTCCTTATTATAAAATTAATAACTGACACAACATATTGTGCACAGATACACCATACAACCGACCCCAACAACCAATAGCATCACTGACCGACTCCAACTACCGATAGCACCACTTCTTGGATCCATTGAGACGTAATGCCAAAACCTAATTGGAGACCTCAAACATTTTGATCAAAATACTTTCAAAGAGGCTATGTACTTCTATCAGTGTCTATTGATAACCCTATTGCTTTACTTGCTCCCGTGCTTCTTGTAAACTACCACTTAAGGCAGGGGCTTCCTGCTTTGCAGCTCCTCTTGTTAACTATCATCCTTACTAGATTGAACATGGATATATGATGTTTCTTGGGCATTATGCTATACCTTTTTGAGACCTACCCTTCACCATTTATTCCCATGCTTTGTCATAAATTTGTTTTCTGGGCATTATATATTATACTTTATGTTGTTCATATATTTTTCATTCCTTTTTGAAATTATGGCTAAGCTCATTGTCATGGAGTAGGACAATTTCAAAGATTAATATACATAAGGTCTATTTTTTATTAGTCATACATTTGTACATTGTCTATGTTGCATTTGGAAAATTGGTTCTGCTATGAATATGAATTTGTTTATAGCCTTATGTTATGGTGTATATACTCTTGTACAATGTGTAGTTTCACCTATAATGCTACTTAAAAATGCGTAGAATTCCCTGCTACATGGCCAATTTATATTTTCTCGCACCTGCCAACATTTTCCATTGATCTTTTGACCCTTACCAACCATTGATGGATTTAATTAACTTGTTGGTTAGATGTTTACCTGCATCGACATAGCTCATTTAATTACTAATTGTTCAGGTAAAGTTTATGTGGCTAATTGAAGGTTTACTTGCATTTAGTTTTGATCTTGTATGAGTTTCTAGAGCCGCATTTCACACAACCCCAAGAAATAACAAGTAAACAGACCTAGAGAGGTATGGAGGGGTGGTAGAAGAAATAATATTCACTTTTTGGTTCACTTTGATGCAGATCCATATGAGTTTGCGCAACTAGCGCAAACTTGGCACTTGTACTTGGGAGACTCTAACGTCAAGCCACCTCTCTTACCTTTTCCAGATTTACAACCACATCTTAGTGTTTCCAAGCTTAAACCTAGTTTCCCCACTTAGTAATGATGGATGGATATCAGATCCCAATCCTCCCTTTCCCAATATTGCAAGTTGGGGAAGCCCTGATCACAAGCCTAACGTGCCTAAGAATTATGGGATTGTCTCTTTCGATTTTGATTCCTTGGCTTCACCTCATCCCAATAAACATATTGAAGCCCATGTTCCCAACCACGACTCACAGACAAAAGGAAACAAAATATGGATACACAAACAACACTTGTGTCTCCTCAAGATCCCTCCTAAGATTTTGTTGTAACTCCTATTTTTGTACACTCTATCAACATACCTACCATTATTGAGTTTGCTTCTAGCCCCCCTCATAATGTATGAGTTTGATTTACCACCTTTATGCTTATATTTAGCATGCCAACAACAATATCAATTGAGGACATGCACTCGAAGGCCTCCATCCCAATGCAACTTATCACATGCCCATGTTCTTCTTCTCTCTTTGGTTTGGCCACATCATAGTTACCTTTGTGACTGGTTTGGTTTTGTAATGTTATTCATGGGTCATTGATAGCTTTATATGATGACACTCTTACTACTTTTGGATAGTTGGATAGACTTTTGGACATATGGTTATATATGGGAGTTCTTTTGAGTGCATGTTTTTATGGTTATATATGATGATAAGTATGATGGGAAACACTGTGTTTACTTTAGATATGATTTATGCTTGGGTATTTCATTTATTATTTATTGCATAATCATTATTTATTATGTGGAGGAGGTATAAGGTTTACGGGGGATGAACATAAGGTTATACGATGGGAGTTATATGGAGATTTAAAATGGAAACAAAAGGTGTCTGTACGATCCATGGGATTTACCTCCCATGCGGACCTCAAAATTGACTTGGTTAAGAGATGGGACCCCTATTTGCTTATAATGTTTATATTATTATTTTCACCCTTAAGGCACTTTATTTATAAAGCGACTTTTCTCTTTAATTTTTCATGTCCCTTTAATACACCTGCCGCCCCGACATGGTATATAGCATTCGATAATGCACTGATTTCCTATTACTTAAGGTGACCAAAATAATTTTGCACTTTTTCAAATGTTCAACTTTGCAAGTTGATTTTTTATTTCTTTTTCGGCAATGGGATTGGTTATTAAAACCAACCTCTTATTGCTCAGATGACGGTGGGGAAATAAACCAAAACAATCTTGGGCTTTTTCAAATGTTTAACTTTGTAAGTTGATTTTTATTTTTATTTTTTACAATTATTTAAAAGCTTTTTTTTCGGAAATGTGATTGGTTATTATAACCAACCTCTGATTGCTCATACGACGGCCTGGAAATAAGGGAAATAAATATAAGCGTGTTTGCATTTGGTGATGGTGAACATTAATTCTTTGTACCTGGAATGGATTCTGGTCACTTGTCCTTTCTCAATGACTGCGAAATTAAAAAAAATTCTAATTTTATTTTATTATGTAACTGATTTAATAAGAAAATGTTAAATTTAAGAGATAGATATTTACAATTTTATTATTATTAATTTATTAAAACAAAATTAGTCAAGCTAATAATTGAATGATTAATTTATAAATATTTACAAAAGTTAGAATAAATATTAATAATAATATTATTATTAATTTATTAATTATCTATTCCAGAATAAATATTTACAATTTTATTTTTATTAATTTATTAATTATTTATTCCTTTGAATGAATAAAAAGATATACAACTAATACTCAAATGATTTTAAGTTTTTATCGTATTTAATGATTTTGCAACATCGACGGGTATTTGCTGCCGAGCAGCCTTGTTATTCTATCATTTATGATATTTTATTAAAAAGGGTAATTTGTAAGTACCAACTAACTTGCCTAAGCTTTAAAAGAAGGAAGCAAAAGGCAAGAGGTTCCAATTTTTATTTGAGAGAAGTATGCTAAAAGGTAACAATTAGTTCCACTCATTTTCTTTAATCTTCCATTCAATTTTTCTTCAATGATTCAACATTCCTTTGTTGATAGTAGGTTGTCCTTCAAAAGTGTCATAAACATGAGGGTTTGAAACCTTTACCTTTGTTCTTTAGGTACACATTGTTTCCTGTGGTTCATTGTTGTGATTTTTTATTTGGACTCAAACTTGAAACTAAATCATAAGAAAATATGCAAAGGCAATACAACTATTAGAACTAATTCACTAATTCCCCTAGAGTCATAACTTTTAGTTCTTTCCTTTGCTTTCTTTGTCATAGTTAATATGGTCAAATCTAGCATGCCAAAAAAGACTAGATGACATTATACATGCATAATGATGAGAGAGGTAAGAAACAATTTGTGTATGGGAAGATGTCCCTTTCAGCTTTAGTACTCTTCCATCTTCCATTTCGGTTATGACAACCATGTTGTCAAAATCCTTCCTTATTTCAACTTTGCCACCGAACATATGAACAAAGTGGCCTTGATGTCTGATGTGCACAAGGGACAACACATTTCTTTGCAACTCAAAAAGATAGAGTATGTTAGCATTGAAAGTTACACTTTGATTGCTAAAGTGTAAGCTTAACACCCATCAGTAGGTTTAAAGATAAGTTTTTATGATGATGTCAAATGGATCAAAACTCAGTTAGAACAGTAAAAATCATAGAAGGTTCCAGAAAAGATGTATCAACAAATGAGGTCTTGACTAACTTAGATCAGGGTTTTACAGAGTAAAATGGATATATATAAGACTTAATGAGAAAATGAAAATGTCTACCACTCACATCAAGCAATACTAGCAGACATCCGAGGAAAGTCTTTTGACATAAGAACTTCTTTAATCAAAAGATAAACTCTGAGAAAATCATAGCAACATCACAACAAAATCTCCATTGCAATACATATACAATAAATCAAATGAATCATTCAAATGATAGTAAAATCAGAGTAAGATTGAGATAAGATAATGGGAAATAAATTGATTTCTATTAATAAAAAAGTCTCAAGTCTGATACACAAAATCCAGAGATGGCTCTATAACTTCACAAATTCAAAAAGGTATGAGTCTCATTACAATCCTTCGAACCCTTCAATGATTTTCAATCTCTATCTTATAGCCTAGGCTATCAATGACAACTTTACAATTCAAATCCCCCTTCTTGCATAAGATTCCCACACCTAAAGGTGGAGTAACTACAGTTGTTCAACAAAAAAGTAACAAACTGCTAAAAACTAGGCCCATGCTGGTAACCTCCTTGATCATATTAAATGTGTTTGATGACATGTGATATGAGCGCATCTCCCTTGGTCAGGTGTCCCTCCAACCTTCAACTGGACTTCTATCAACTGTCATAACCTTATCTTCCCATTTGGAAATCGTTTGTTCCTCCAAAACCTCCAGATCAAGAGTTCGCAACACAGTTCGCAGCGCCAGCCTGTATTAACTAGTTTGCAACGCCAGGCGCTGTAAACTCTCTTGTAACTGCCCTGTTTGTTTTAAAATGCATAAAAAACACTCTAAAACTGTCCCAAGTGTCAACAACTTCTATAATAATATATGATAGTGGTATAAGACATATGAGAGCTTAATACATCCTCAATTGAATCCTGACTTATCAAACATGATTGTCTTCAAATTAGCAAAATACCAAAATAAAAAACTATCAAAATTGGTATGATTCAAGGTGTCCGTCTCCTTCACTTTCTAACTCTGGAGCTTCTCTTGGTGGAAATTTAGCTAATATATCCAAATTCTTTTTGGCCAACTCCTCTCTGAAGGTCACAACTTCATATTTATCCCTCTGATCTGACTCTGGTAGGCTATGTTCTATCTGTACAAGTTTCTAAGCTTCCCGTGGAGAGGTCAAAATCTTTTAGTTATAAACTTAGCCTTTTCAAGAGTTGCATGATACATATCCATTAGATCACTTAACTTATTCTTTTCAACCAACTCCTCCCTTTTTTATTTGACAATTTCAGTCCTTGCCTCTTTAAGTTGTCTATTTAGCCTCTTAAAGGTAGGACTTTCTGGAGGAGTAGTTATGTCTACAATTTCAATGGGATGTTTGATAGGTACACTTTTTCCCTTTTTCTGGATGGGGGCACTCACTGGCATTTTCTCCACAATGCTTTCCTGCTTTGTTAATTCTATAGTAACAGGTCTCCTGGCCTCGACCTTGTCTGCAGTAGGTGGTGAAGAGAACAATAACTTTCTCCCTCTCAAACCTGTGGCTCTAGTTGAAGGAGTCTCCACTGGATTGGGAGTTGGAAAAGGTGAAACCCATCTTTGTGGGGACTGAGAAGATCCTCCTTCTTCTACATGTTCCTTTGTTGCTTTATCTTTCTTAGAAAACCCAATGCTATTCCTTTTCTTATTCATCTCCAACGGTACAATATTATCGACATGAAGAGGGCTTTATACCTTAGAATATGGGGTAGGAACAATGTTAAGCTGAAAGTTGGAAAAAGTAATGAATTCTTCCCATTCCGTGTTTCTCTTTCTTAATTCCTCCATCACCAACATCTTTATCAGTCCTGAATGAAAAACACTTGTATCAACTCCTTTAGACTTAGCTTGAACCCTATCATACATTTTTGCAATACTTCTGAACAAGTAAAAATGAAGATTCATAGCATCTTTCCCTATGAAGTGTAGCAATAGTATTATGTGATATTGATAGATCATGTTAAATCTCCCTTCACAGGTAAAGTATCTTTGAATTATCTTCAACATTTTATCAAAACCCTCTAACATATGGTTTATGGGTACACCCTTTGACAAATTTTCTTCTTGGTGTTTTGGTTTGAGGAATTCCCTTGAAAAGGCAACATTTAGAGTCATGGCCTTGAACCATCTCTCCCCAGTACTAGGTATCTCAATGGTTGCTGATATGGTCCTCTCACATACCTCAAATTCTAGTATCCCAACCTTGGTCTTGGTTCCATCAAAGTTTAGTGCAAATTATTTAGCCACCTTTGGGTGCCCCCTCTGCATTTTCTGACAGAAATTAATACAACCCACTCTTTGGAAGACCTCCCTGATCAGGGGTTCCTCAACAAGTAGTTGCATATCATAAAACTTTGTCCTCACAATGTCTCCACCTTTATGAACCTTCTTTTTTTGACTATCCATTAGTGCTAGCTGGGAAGGTTTAGACACAGTGCTGAATAATTACCCACAATAGAGAGCAGTGAAGCATAGGAAATGACTACTGGAATCAATAAGAAAAATCCACACAAACCTTTCACAATGACGATGCTTCTAAGTAAGGCTGATTTTTTTTTTATAGTGAGGTTATCTTCATAAAAGGACTGAGAAATGATGGTGAATTGATAAAAGGATGCTTTGCAAAGGATAATGCAACAAAGAGTTCGCAGCACTAGAGATAGGGTTTTGGAAAAGCTGTATGAAAAGAGTGATGCAGAGGCCAAGGATCATAAGATAGGGTAATTTAGGCCCAGGTATGCTGATGGTTTCAATAAGTAAGATCCAGAGCATGAGAAAAAGGTTCTGGAGCTTAATTTAGGTCTTTGAGCCAGTTCGCAATGCCATCCAACCAGTTCATAGCACCATAAAAGGAAAAACCACTAACCCCTTTTCCAGGCCTTAAAACAAGGTGTACAAACTCAGGAAGTGCCTAGTAGCCTGAAGTTGGAGGCTGATATATTCAGATCTTCTCAGGAGCACCTTCAAGTGGTCTAATCGCCAACTCATCCCCTATATCTAGTTCATAGTGAAGGGTGTAGCGCTTGTCTGTAACACCAATTCGCAGCGCCAAGCTGGAGGATGCTTTGCACACTTGGAGAAAACAGTTAAGACATTCATAAAAACAATCCCTAAATATTGATTTAAAATTCAACTCTAAAATCAAGAAGATATCCAATGACATGACCTTTTAAGAGTGATGATGACTATAAATGCAATATGTACTTTGAAAGCGCTGCGAACTCTCCTAGTGAGTTGGCAACGTACAACTCAAACTATATTTGACATTTTAACGAGCTGAGTGACAAGAATATGGGGTCAACGTACAACATGGAGAAAGTGACATGTCAGGGTAATAATGACCAATTTTGAAAGATGTGACTCAATGACTCTTCAAACCATAATGAAACTAATCATAATTTATTCATGCCAAAAAAAATGAAAAATTGCTATGGGAAAAGGACCTAAAACCTAAAACCTAAGGTAAAACTATGACTCAAAATCAAACTAAAGATTTTTATTGACTCTTGACAATCTATGTGATAACATAGTACATTATGCAGAAGAAAATCCGAGAATCCAAGCAACTTAATCCTGATGGTGTCCATTCTCGAAGGTTTGAGATTTGATCTATCTGCAAAATACACTATGCCATCTACATTTTCATCGAAGTTTTTGAAGAAGTCTCTTTGGAATGTCATGTGGGAGGTTGCACCACTGTTAAGAATCCATGCATATCTCCAAGAAGCAAATGATGTGTTAAACAAATATTCAATTACTCCTATATTGCAATGGGAAACAATGTAATGAGCAAGTGTTTTACCTTCCACCGGTTTTGAATTTTTACCTCTGTCTTCTTTCTAGTTATGTCTTTCTTTGATCTTCTCC
>ML856755.1:0-27365 GCA_009831015.1 Picea engelmannii
TCACTGGATTGTTATCCCAACCATTATTCACATGTTGAATAGTAGGCTCGGGAAAGTCCATGATATTGGGGTGAGACTGCAAAGGTGCACTAGGAGGAGTTGGGGGTTGAGGTAAGGCTAGTTGTCCACCAAGGTTGAGGTAACCAATTTGCACCAATTGGTTGAACTCATCTGAATTTACATCAAAATGGATAGAAAATCTTATCCTCTTGTGTCTCCCTTGTCACCAAAACGTATTAGGCATTCTACCTCTTCCTCCTATGTTACCTCTATTACTCCCTTTGCTTCCCTTGCTAAATAAGCTCATCTTTTTTTTCCATTTCCATTTCAATTAGTCAATAGAAATCCTTTAAGTATAATACAACATAGAGAATAATAAACATTAATTGCAATATTTATTAATAATGACTTAGTAAAACTCTATCTACAATATGGTAGATCAAGTATGCAGGGAATAAATGAAATGAATAATGTATAAAATGGGAAAGAAAACCAAACTTATCCATCATCAATAATTTATCTCTTTTGTTTTTCTTTTAGCCAATCTGAAACTTTAATCATATATATGCCTCTTTTAACAACTCAATATATCTTTTCTTAAACATGAACATGGATTAATGAACAAAATGATGGAAAATGAAAACTATGAACGATTGGGGTAGTTTCTTTGTCTTATATATATTGACTCTATACTTTAATAAACCTTTGGATTATTTAATGACAGAGGGAGTATGCTTATGAAAAATGATAAATAATGAAGGGATAATCTGCAAAAGTTCATATGAAAAACATTTAGGATCAAACTTCAACCATTACCTCCATTGCATGTCCATTTATTTACATGTGTTTCCAAATAATAACCCAACAGGTATATGAAGATGCCAATTAACCACTTATATCAACTAACATTGAATATTCGAAAGACCACAACATTCTTTATAACATCCACAATAACATTTGTAAAACAATTGCAACCTACAACTTTAAAAACAAATGAATCGATGTCATTTACCACAACAACCCTCACATTATCCTTTCGAAATGACATATCAACCAACCGACAATTTCAAATTATGGCTTGTTTTATTTATAATTCTTACGAACACTTGAAATATCAAGAGCTCATGTGGCGCCCAACACAATTTTTTTAACAAACAGTCAACCATTTGACAGAGTGGAACAAAATATAGAGACTCCACATGGATAAGAGAATGTAGATAGGTCTAAAATAACCCAGGTAGGTATCACCTAAAATTTTTGTGAAATCAGACAGTTTTCCATACTATGAATCTTTCAAATCAGTGAGCTAGGTATGAATCGAAATATGAGGGTAAACAATAGAATTTGCTTAGAAAAACTCGACCATTTAATTAATCCAACTAATGTCGGGAAACCGAGTGAGGTTTTCTTCATAATTGCCATATTTTTAACGTAAATGAAGTCACAAAAATGGGAAAACAAGAAATGAATGTCATCACTTTAAACTTCAAATGCTAGTTCTTTTAGCAGAGGCAAAATATTAAGCTTGAAGAGTGACTAAAGATGAGCTGAGATACAAACTTTTGGCACCAGTGTAACCAAGGCTTCAACCTTCATGCTTTTCAAATGATTCCAAATCAAACCTAGGTCGCATTCCTCTATGATAAATTTGGTTATCGTTCCAAGTTTGGTCCATAAATCATTCTCCATTTGAATCAGCCAAATTATTTTGAAACAACGAAAAATCATGGAAAGTGAAAAAAATGAGTGAGTGACAGCAACAAACTTCAGGAGAATACAAAACAAAGAAAACCCATATTCAAATTTAATTTCCACAACCTCTTTCAATATAAAATTCTTTATAACACCTGTTCAAAAAAACTTCGACCTCTTCAACATAAAACTCTTTGTATATGAGCGAAGAATAGGGGACGAGAAAGCTACATACAAACAACCATCTACATAGCCCAACAAAATCATTTATTAACAAATATGCTACAATACTTCCTTTTGACTATGTGCAAGTACATACCTTAACTAGAAGGAGACCAATCTTTATACCATTTCAAGCTCAAGTGGTTGCACCAACTTCACAGTTACCACAACATAGATAATGTATTCTGAACACAACACAACACCTATGCTACTCTCTTCACAATCTAAAACCAAATGAGGTATGATGACAACCCTAGCAAACTCCATAGTGGTAGAGCATAGGTTTGGTGGCATAAATTCCCAGTCATTTCCAATTCAATGCATGGCAAACATAATGGCCAACCTAAAGCTCATACACTGCCAGTCTCATATCAAACTTAACACCAAGTGTTATCAACACATTTTACGAAACCATAAAGTGTCAACCCCCAAAACGACACACACACCCACACACACTCACACACGCGGGTGCGCTGATCAATAACTATCTATTATGAGCACAATATATAATAATAAATGTAAATACATTACAAAATATAAATAATAATAAATAATCAATAGTTAATGATTAATAATGAAGAGACACCTTCCTGATGAAAGGTCACGTCTCTTCATGGAAGGGAACCCCTATGTGGGTATATAAGGCCCTCATTCTCATTGTAATCATCATCTCAATCATTATCAATCTATATTTTATACATTATTTTATATTTATAGTCCTACATGGATTATTGTGTTATATTCAAAGTATTTTGGATATTTCTTGTGTGAGCGAACTTTTGTTCATCTCATTTGGTATCAGGGCAAGTCTGATCGTGACCATTGGCCACACTTATTCATACTTTGTCTAATCCGACTTTTAGCCATGCTGAAAATTTTCGGAGTTCTCTGATTTCTGGTGTCTTTGACTACCAACCAGACCTTTGGCCATTTAAGCTCAAAAATTCGTAGAAGAAAAGTATTCTGCTGCAAATACGAAGTAAAGAAGTTAAAAAAGAAAAAAGAAAAAGAAAAAGACATCTGAAGCACAAGAAGCTTTTGGCCATTTACTGTCCAAAAATTCTACTGAAAATAATATTACTCTGCTGCAAAAAAACTAGAAGATAGTAAGAGATATAAAAAATCAAAAGAAAAATATATATACTTCAAACATAAGTCGTTCTGTTATGCAATTTGATCGTATCATCGAACAATACAACCACCAATTCTTGTCTGTACAATCACGAACCCTATATCAATTGATCCCTACAATGAAAATTTTAGATCTGTACACTCCCATCACACAATTGTGTCACCCATACCATTCACGATGAAAGCTATCCACCATGCAGCAACCCAATGATTGGGAGGCTGTTGCATGGTCCTCCATTCACTACATGGCATACATCCATCCATCCATGAGAGCCTGGACACACAAATGATTTCCCACAACCAAACGGTCTACGACATTGCATGGGGACATGCGAGTATTTTTGGCACTGCCGGCGATGATGGGTCCGCTAGGATCTTTGATATGAGGAAAATCTAAAATGTATCATTCAAATAAAATCTAAAATGTATCATTGATTATTTATCAGATAAATTGATTTATTTTTCCTTCTACTTTTATTTTTAGCTCTTTTATTTATGGCTGTGAGTATTTTTAACACTTTTATTTGTTAAAAAATTATATTTGCTCATAAAAAATAAAAATAGGATATATATATATATATATATTTGTTTTTCAAATATTTTTCCTTAAACATTTTATATTTTTAATATTTAAATAGTATAAATATTAATAATAGACTTTTTAAATTATTATTATTTTTTAAATTTTAATAAAAACTCTTTTAAATTTTATTAAAGAATTTATCTTTCATTATTAAACCTCAATTTACATGTTCAAAACAATCATCCCATAGTTCACTCCAATTTTATCACCATCTGCACAACGGATTGAATTATAAACAGATTTTAATAACAACCTTGTCTATTATAGCTTTGAGTAACATTTTGTATTGTAAGAAGACATTAAAGACAAAAATGCAGGATAATGATAATTGACCTGCGAGAAGCAAATAGCAGAAAACCAAAACTCGACGATCTGAAGTGGTTTGGATGAAGGGAATGTGGAGGATGCATTCGACAGTATTTCTGTTCAAGGGGTCAAACTCATTGACCACTCAGGCGACATACAAATACGTGAAGTAAAAGCATTTCTCACTGGTTTGGGAGCAAGCCTGTAATTGACACAAACAACAATTTCCCCTGCAACAGTGGCCATTTTAACACAAAGCCTGTGACTACAACAAGGACAGAGATTTTTTTTAACAAGTTAGGAGGGAAACAGACCAGGTTGAATTTTTTGAATTTGACTTTGATATGAAGCGGGATTTGAAACCACGACAAATGCCCAAATTGAACATTCAAAATTGAATTTGAATTTGGTTTTGGGGCGCTAGTCCATCCACCAACTTGCAGTTGCAATTAATTATGATGATGGGATGGCCCATGGATGAAGTGACGGCCAGGTCGTCGGCCGACGATCCAATCACCGAATCACGGTGCCAGTAGACAAACGAGATAACATAGGGCTTGTGAACAAACAGAGACATAAAACCTCATGGATGGATGTATATATGCCATGTAGTGAATGGAGGACCATGCAACAACCTCTGTAAAATATCCTGAACCTGTTGGCGGATCTGATGGATCTGCTCAATGAACTGGGTGGCTTTGTCAGCTTTTGGTGGATCAGGGGACGAGTCGGCCGAGGTGGTTGCCAGGGGTAGTGCAACATCCATGGGATCCAATGGTTGGAATCCCAACCCCACCTGAAAGGGGCTATGGCCAGTTGAGCTATGTAGGGCTCGACTGTAGCTATGCTGGACATAGGCAAGACTCTCATCCAATGTGCGAGGGTGCTTGGAATTGTTCATGCACATCATATGTACGATCGTCCAATTGACGACCTCAGTTTGGCCATTTGTCTATGGGTGGAAGGCAGTGGATTTGGTGAGATTGGTATCCAACAGTGACCAAAGGCTCGACGAGAACGTGTTGAGCAACCGACTGTCCCGATCTGAGACAATGGTTTGTGGGATCCCAATGTGTACCCAGATGCATTCAAAGAAGAGCTTGGTAGTGGCCTCTGCAGTGATGTTATTCTTGCAAGCGACATAAATCGCCATCATGGAAAAGCGATCAACAACCAAAAAAACACAGTCATTGCCCCTCTTGGTGGACGGGAGGGCTGACATGTAGTCCATTGAGATGGATTCTCATGATTTCTCAGGAGTAGGAAGAGGGGTGTACATGCCCTGTTTCTTAGTGGTCAGTTTGGAAATAACATAGGAGGTGTAGGACCTGATATACTTTCCGACATCGTATCGAAGTTTCAGCCAGTAGAAATGTTTCTGCAACACTGCCACAATATTTTTGACACCAAAGTGTCTTGCCACTCGACTGTAGTGAGATTCCCAATTCAACTTCGCGCGCTCGCTTGATGGAACTCAAATATGGCCCAGACGAAACAACAACCCATCCTGAAGATGGAAATTAGCGACCATTGAGTTTGCTCCCAGCATTTGGTAGGTGGTGGAGAAGTCAGGGTCTATCTCATAGAGGTGGGGCCATCCAGAGGTCACATGGCTGCAAGAGTCTAGCACCATGGTGAGTGCCACAAATGGAGGTCGGCTAAGGAAATCAACAACTCGGTTTGTACCCTTGTTTTATACTTGATGTTGAGGTGGAACTGTTGTAAGTATGTGGACCACTTCTAATGGAGGTCATTCTGCAATTTTCCTTGGATTTGCATGCACTGTAGTGGCTTGTGATTAGTGTGGATGACTGTTTCCTTTCCCAGAATGTAATGTCTCCATTGGCGATAGGCTTGTACAATAGAGTACATTTCTTTGTCGTAAGTAGGGTAATTACAGACAACATCTGATAGTGTCTCACTAAGTTACACCATGGGGTGGTAGTGTTGAGTGAGAATGACACCCACAACATAGTCTGAAGCATCTGTCTCGATCTCAAAGGGATGTTGTAGGTCTGGTAATGAAAGTACTAGGGATGAGCACAAACGTTGCTTCAAGTCATCGAAGGCTTGTTGTTGGGACATGCCCCACACAAATGTTTCCTTATCGCCACCCCTGGTTACTTGGCCGAGGGCCCATGCGATATGAGAGAATTGCAACACGAACCTGCGATAGAAATTGGCGAGGCCCAAGAAGTTCCGAAGCTCAGTGAGTGTGGTTGGGGCTGGTCAGTCACGGATGACCTGGATCTTGGCTGGATCCACATGCACACCATGTTGATCAACGATGTATCCTAAGTAATGGACCATGTCCATGCCAAAGGATAATTTTTCCAAGTTTGCTACGTATAGTTTGTGCTATCGCAGGGTGTGCAGAACCTCTTGAATATGCTGCAAGTGTTCCTCCCAAGTCTTGCTATAGATGAGGATATCATCCAGATACACCACTACAAAAGTACCAGTGAAATGTCACAGGAGATCATCCATCATCCTCATAAAAGTTGTTGGAGCATTTGTCAAACCAAAGGGCATGTCATACGATTTTTCACTTACTCTGAGAGATAATCACGAAGAAGACAGATTTCCCGGTCCAAGAGATGACCTTCTTGCATTGCTTGGTAGAGATCAAGGAAATAACACTAGGAGGGATTTCCTCGAGTATCCTATACAATTTCCTCTTCAAAGTAATAATAACACTACGAGGCCTAGACTCATATACAACATGACATTTCCATAAATAAGGTTGGTCCAAAAGAACATTAGAAACTTTGAGAGGAACAACATCACACAATACCTCATCTTTGAAGGGCTTGATGTCGTATGATAGTCGACACTATTGGCTGACACAAAGATCGCTTCCTTGGCGGATCCATCCAATGGTGTAGGGATGCGGGTGTGACGTTGTTGACAGGCCTAGCCGCTTGACAACCTCTGCTGATATGAGATTCTTCTAGCTACCGCTATCAATGATGAAGTGCAATGGGGTTCCTTGACGACCTATGCTGATATGAGATTCTTCTGGCTAAGATCTGAAGGCATTTTTACAATAAACAACAATGCCAAAAACCCTATACATCCAAAAACCTAACCCTAGGAGATGAAGCGCCAAAAGTCATGTGGGCACCGTTTGTGTAAGTTAGTACATCAACTTCCCGGGGTCGTAACTTTTGCATATGATCTCTGTTTTAGGCACACAATATCCTGTTGGAAAGGTCTATCCGAGGAATACACATTTTTCTACTAATTATAAAAGGACATTTTTTTTATTGTGGCGAGCCCTAAAAACGTTGTTTAGGTCCTCAAAATGGCCCCGCAAGTAAGGGACCCAAAAACTAGGAAAAAAAAACTGCCAAACATCCATCTAGATCACCTTTCCAGAAGCCATTCAAGACATGCTCCATTGTGGAAGAAGAAGTCTCACCTCGGGAGGAACACTCAGGAAATAATTCATCCGCCACCATGGACGAGAACCCTGCCACAGATTCCACCAATGTAAACAACTTCGCCGCTGCTACCATGGATGAAGACCCTAATGATGAATATGCTCATGATGATGAGGATGATGAATAGACTCATCCATCTCCTAGCTCTTGCAGACTCATGGAAGACCACCTGGTCTTGATCTTTGAGATGAGAAAGGACCTGATAGAGCAACAACACCGCTAGAGCATCTTCAACAAGCGTTTAGATGTCCTGTATGACTCCTTGTCAAGCGAGCCTGAGAAGATTCGATGCCCAAATTGCTGCCAACCTTTCGTCTTCCGAATTCGTCAAGATGGACACCTGGGTTCGCCCCATGTCTAGTACTTTCAAAGGTTTTTTCTCTGGTTTAATGACTGAGTTTTTGCAATTTTTGCATACCACAATCTCTGGTTCAGGTTCGATAGGTGTTCAGGGCACTGAATCCATCGCTTGTTCTGGTTTCCATGCTTTTGGAAGAACAGGTGGCAAGTCCCCATGTCTCTATGTTGACAGTTGTCGCTTTTTCTTAAAGTTTTGGAACAACGAACAATCGTCTTGTCCACGCGTTCTAGTTTCCATTACGATATTGGCGTGCTATAATGTATGTGTGTATGTTCTCAAATAAAAATGTAAACAAATTGTTGTGTTGGTTTTGTCACATGGGTGAGAAAAAACGCAACACTTGCATGCTTAGTTAAGTCAACTAAACAAGATAGAATTTTGTGAGTTGATTAGATAAACAAATACACATGAAACAAAGAAATAAAACTAAAAAAACTAAGAAATAAATGTTAGAGAAGCTTGCAAGAACTAGAACCATGAAAAACAAAAAATGACCATATAGAATGCGCATATACGGAAGATAGAATGCACATATACGGAAGATAGCTTCCGTATATGCACATTTTGGCTTCTGTAAATGTGCATATACGGAAGACAAATTGCACATATACGAAATATCTCTTCCGTATATGCGCATTTTGGCTTCCATATATGCGCATTTATGGAAGAAAAAAATGCACATATACGGAAGCCAAAATGCGCATATACAAAAAAGAGCTTCCGTATATATGCATTTTGGTTTATGTATATGCACATTTACGAAAGCCAAAATGCGCATATACAGAAGAGAGCTTCCGTAAATGCGCATATACGGAAGACAAAATGCGCATATACAGAAGAGAGCTTCCGTATATGCACACATTTACGGAAGCCAAAATGCACATATATGGAAGAGAGCTTTCGTATATGCACATTTTGGCTTCCGTAAATCTCTCTTCCGTATATGTGCATATTGGCTTCCGTAAATGCGCATATTGGCTTCCATAAATGCGCATTTACAGAAGCCAAAATGCGCATATACAGAAGGAAAAATATACATATACGGAAGAGAGATTCTGTATATGCGCATTTACGGAAGGGAAAAATGCCCATTTACAGAAAACAAAAATGCGCATTTATGGAAGCTCTATTCGATATATGTACATTTTTCCTTTCGTATATGCGCATTCATCGAAGCCAAAATGCGCATATACAAAAGCTCTCTTCCATATATACAACTTCCGTATATGCGCATATACGGAAGATAGAATGTGGATATACGGAAGATAGCTTCTGTATATTCGCATTTTGGCTTCCGTAAATGCGCATATACGGAAGCCAAAATGTGCATATATGAAAACTCTCTTCTGTATATGCGCATTTTGGCTTCTGTATATGCGCATTTATGGAAGGAAAAAATGGGCATATACGGAAGCCAAAATGCACATATATGGAAGAGAGATTCCATATATGAACGCATTTACGGAAGGAAAAAATGTGCATTTACAGAAGCCAAAATGTGCATATACGGAAGAGAACTTCCGTATATGCACATTTTGTCTTCCGTAAATCTCTCTTCCGTATATGCGCATTTTGGTTTCCGTAAATGTGCATTTACGGAAGCCAAAATGCGCATATACGAAAGGCAAAATGTGCATATACAAAAGAGAGCTTCCGTATATGCACATTTACGGAAGGAAAAAATACGCATTTACAGAAAACAAAAATGTGCATTTATGGAATCTTTCTTCCGTATATGTACATTTTTCCTTCCGTATATGCGCATTTACGGAAGCCAAAATACACATATACGGAAGCTCTCTTCTGTATATAGAGATTCCGTATATGTGCATTTACGAAAGCTAAAACGCGCATATACGGAAGATAGAATGCACATATACGAAAGATAGCTTTCGTATATGCGCATTTTGGCTTTCGTAAATGCGCATATATGGAAGCCAAAATGTGCATATACAAAATATCTCTTCCGTATATGCGCATTTTGGCTTCCATATATGTGCATTTACAGAAGGAAAAAATGCGCATATACGGAAGCCAACAGGTCATAGTTCCACAGGTCATAGTTCCGTAGGTCATATTTCCAGAGGGCGTAATTCCAGAGGTCATAGTTCCAGAGGTCATAGTTCTGGAGGGTGTAGTTCCATAGGTCATAGTTCCAGAGGGCGTATTTCAAGAGGTCATAGTTTCAGAGGGCGTAGTTCCAGAGGTCACAGTTCCATAGGTCATAGTTCCAAAGGTCATAGTTCTAGAGGGCGTAGTTCTAGAGGTCATAGTTCTAGAGGTCATAGTTCCAGAGGGTGTAGTTCCAGAGGTCATAGTTCCAGAGGGCATAGTTCCAGAGGTCAGAGTTCTAGAGGTCATAGTTCCAGAGGGTGTAATTCCATAGGTCATAGTTCCAGAGGTCATAGTTCAAAGGGCATAGTTCCATAGGGCATAGTTCCACAGGTCACAGTTCCACAGGTCATAGTTCCATAGGTCATAGTTCTGGAGGGCATAGTTCCACAGGTCAAAGTTCCAGAGGTCATAGTTCTAGAGGGTGTAGTTCAAGAGGTCATAGTTCTAGAGGGCGTGGTTCCAGAGGTCACAGTTTGACAGGTCACAATTCCACAGGTCATAGTTCCAGAGGGCGTAGTTCCAGAGGGTGTAGTTCCAGAGGTCATAGTTCCAGAGGGCATAATTCTAGAGGTCATAGTTCCAGAGGGCGTAGTTACAGAGGTCATAGTTCCAAAGGTCATAGTTCCAGAGGGCGTAGTTCCACAAGTCATAGTTCTAGAGGTCATAGTTCCAGAGGGTGTAGTTCCATAGGTCACAATTCCACATGTCATAGTTCCAAAGGTCATAGTTCCAGAGGTCATAGTTCTAGATGGCATAGTTCCAGAGGTCATAGTTCTAGAGGGCGTAGTTCCAGAGGGCATAGTTCTTATTGTTAAAGTTAAGGAAGGTTTGTAGGTATGTGATCATATAAACCAGGTCTATTACAGAGTTACATATCATATTTGGATGATGATATTGATGAGACAGGTTGAGGTGACAGGTTGTCGTGACATGTTGTGCATAGTTGATGCACTTGTGTTGGTATAGACTGTTGGTACAGTTTGACAAATTGTTTTCTGTCTACAAGCTGGGTCTTGTACCTGAGGGTTTGATTCCTCACATCTCGGTTGGTGCTGAGATACGTAGGATGGGTCTTGCATTGTGAGTTGGTGCTCTCTTGGAGTTGGTGCTCTATTTCACTTGGTGCTGATAAAACCCAAGGATTGTAATCCATAATACAAAATAAACTTATACATATATTTGGTGTTCCTTGTGTTCTTTATTGTGATGGTGCATAGTTGTTTATTGTTAATGTGTGTAATTGAGATATATTTACATGCAAGCAACTAAGTGTGAATTCCAGTAATAAGTAATGATGTTGTGAATGGTGATTGCTAACTAAAGTTTTGTGAGAAGTGAAAAAATAGCCCTCACACTGATTCACCCCCCTCTCAGTGTGACCGGTTTGTCCAACATTAGGAATGCATGAGAATTAGTAGAACATGCACATGATTTATAATGCATGCACATTGTAGAATCGACAAAATTAAAATATGTATGTGTTCACTGACTTGGTTGATTCATATTTATGTTCGAAATGAAAAACCTGGTGGTTTTGGCTACAAATACCTCGAAACATCAATTTTCTGAATAATAATAATAATAATAATCTATTTTTAAGGTCACTACTAGGCCAGACACCAAATTGGTGTATGAGACCCCTTCCTCCCAACGATTTGACTGGTAAAGTCTACGAAGGTATACATACCCTACCCCCTTTGGATTTGAACTTGTGACTTCTTAGGAGGAAACACATATTCTTAACCATTAGGCCCACTCATGATGTACAAATAATAATAATAATCTATTTTTAAGGTCACGACCAAGCCAGACACCAAATTGGTGTATGAGACCCCCTTGTTTGTGGGACAAGGGACCCCCCTCCGCCCAACGATTTGACTGGTAAATTCTAAAGAGGTAGACATACCCTACCCATTTGAGCTTGTGACCTCTTAGGAGGAAACACATTCTTAACCATTAGGCCCACTCAATACCTCTCAATATATTTATTTTTCACATTATTTTTGTACAGGGTATACAAATCCGTCTGAGATGAAACTACACATGCATATATATACAAATATGTCCCATATGAAACTACACATGCATATATATTTGACTATGGGTATTCCAAATTTTAATTTAAAAAAATTAATATTGTTTACTATTTTTAATATATTTTTGCCTTCACGTATATTAGAATCTTAAAATACATACAACTTTTATTCTTATAAGTGGTGCACACGAACAATGTGTTGTCTACAATTCTACAATTTTTTAAAGGAAATTCCATCATTTAGTTACTTAACTGGTGCAAATTTTAGAATTAAAAGTAATATATTTAGAAAGCTAATTGAATTTCCTACATTTTATCCTTTTGCACCATATTCAAATTCATTGTACAAGTACGTCCAATCATCACTCCAAATTAATATATTATTGTTTTTCCATGTTTGCATTGCCACTAACTCTTCACGAGAGACCCTTAACTTGCACCCACCCAATATTTTTTTCTACTTACAAATTGGGAATATATATTTTTAGATAATGAAAAGTATAGTCAATTACATGTTTATGTTTATATATAGAACATAATAATATTTATATATTTTAAATTATTATTTCTCAATGGTTATAAAATTTATGATTTTTAAGTTTAGTTTATTATTTCCCACAAAATGTTGTATCATTTATTTTGTATAATTTAATTGATATTATAACAAATTGTTATGAAAATACAAGTAAATAAAAAGATATAAATTGTTATGAATTTATAAGTAAATAAAAATATTAACAAAGTGGTTGAGGTTTAATTATTGGACATAAATTTTTTAACAAACCTAAAGCTTTTCTTAATGTTTATTTGTTTATTTGTTTTTTCATTTAAATAATATTATAGTAAATTGTTTTGAACATGTAAATGTAAATTGAGGTTTAATAATGAAAGATAAATTTTTAATAAAATTTAAAAGATTTTTTATTAAAATTAAAAAAAATTAAAATTTAAAAGTATATTATTAATATTTATATTATTTAAATATTAAAAAAACAAAATGTTAAGTAAAAATATTTGAAAAACAAAAAATATATTTATCTCCTATTTTTATTTTTTATAAATAAATATAATTTTTTAACAAATAAAAGTGTTAAAAATACTCACAACAATAAATAAAAGTAGAAGAAAAAATAAATCAATTTATCTCATAAAAGAATCAATGATACATTTTAGATTTTATGTGAATGATACATTTTAGATTTTTCTCATATCAAAAATTCTAGCGGACCCATTGCCTTGCCAAAAATACTCCGTTTCCCTATGCAATGTCGTAGACCGTTTGATTGTGGACAATCATCTGCGTGTGTATGTATGCCATGTAGTGAATGGAGGAGCATGCAACAACCTCCCAATCATTAGGCTGCTACATGGTGGATTTACCATTAATTATTGTTTTGGTACCATTAGATTTACATTTGTACAAACATCCGTGCATTTCATGTGCTCCATACGGTGTTTCAAAAGGGCCTAATTCGTTGGGTGATTAAAGAAATAAGTTATTAGTCCCTGCCAAAGGCATAGGGACTATAGCGATGAGTTAGTCGTTGACTAACTATTACTTTCAGTTGACTTTTAATTTATATGGATTTCCAACGTTTTTTTTTTAATTAAAAAGGCGGAACCTATTATATTATAGCTTCAAAAAAAGGAGTACACATGACATGCAGGTGCCAGCTGTCCTGCCTTTGCAGGAAACCAAGACAGCTAGCCTGCGCACAGTGGCATGCAAAATCAAAGGGTTCATTGTGCCACCCTACCCGAAGGAAACCATGGTATACATCCATAATTAACATCAATACAGTGCAGTCTGTTCTAAGGCTAGCCAAGTTAACAACTAAAGAGCTACAGCTCTGGTAAACTACTACAGAAAAAGATTTAAAAATCATGCAGGACAGAAGAACCTATTCCCCAAAGTCCTTGTGAGCATCCATCGCCTTTCCACCGTTGGTTGGGATGACATAAGGCTGAGGACAGGTTGGGCATTGTCGTCGAGGAGTGGCACAGGAGTAGGCTGCATAGAGCATGTCCAGGCGTTGGCTGACGTAGACTGCTCTGAAAATCTGATCATCCACTAGGCTTCGAACCTCAAAAATCAGCTGCAGATGCTCCGGGTGCAGGAGTGGTGTCGAGGGCGGCGTCTGCGGCTTGTCGTCCGTTTCCTTATGTCCCGACTGCTCTCTGGTTGGCTGCGGTTCTGTGGTACCTGCCGGTGGCTCCTCCTCTACCAAGCAAGTGGTGGCCTCTTCGTCAATTGTTTCGCAGGGACCTGAAGTGTTTCTTGAGTGGGGCGACGCCTCTGCTTCTGCAATACATGTCGAGGGGTTCCAATTATCCGGAACAGTAAACATCTTGCTCTCTGAAAAGTCTAGTGGAAGCTCCATGTTCGGGACTTCCTCTACAAAGGTTCTAGGGGGCGAGCTTTCAGCCGTGTTTACTCGACGTCGCCTCTGCTCGGCCATGATCATGGCCCGCTCAAATTTCCTATGTCGCTTTCTCCTAGATTCTGCTGCGTACCAGCCGACTCCCCGACGAGGTTTCCCTCTCACCCTCGGCATGGCGAGAGCAAGGATCAGTGCCAGGGCACCGAGAACGCTGCTGCTACCCCTCTGCTCGACAAGCTTCAAATGCACATTTAGATTTCCGGTGAGGCGGGCTAAGGCATAAAGTATGGTGGCTTCCATTAAAGCCGAGAGCTTAATGCTCTTGCTGGTCGTCCTGTAATCACTCGTGAGAGGCCCCATCGTTAAACAAAGACCGACAATGGTAAGGACCCTCATTAATAGCTGAGTGTGTGGTGAGAGCCATTGTAAATGGCCTCTCCCAGCTCACCGCCACGTACCTCCCCTATACCGCGTGTCACCCCATCCGGGGAGATTTCCAACGTTAAACATAGGAACACTTACATAATATTTTTTATTAAAATTAAAATAAATCAAAAACATTTTTTTTCTTACTTCCTATTGGACTTCAACTTTGAAGCCTTATTGCCGCGGTGACGACGTGCATTAATAATCACACCAACCTATGTTAATACTTGGCCCTCGTAAGTGCGGTTGCATTAATACTTACCCTGTAACTGCGAGTACAATATGTCAGTACCGTCTCTCTAGCGAATATGATTGATTCGACAGTAACCGAAACATGCCGACAGGAGGAAGCATTACGATGCATTAACGTTGCCCTTCTATGCACGTAAGCTAATGCAAGCATCCGTCTGGTTATCTCTAATGTTATACTGATGATCTCCAATGCTTTTGTAACATTAAAAAATGCAACACAACCAGCATTTGTGACAAGTGGTGAGTAACCTGGGAGGATCCACAGGCAGTAGCTCTGGTCAAACAAGTATTTTATAATATTAAAATTAAAATTGATAATAATATTTTATATGAAATCTGAGATTATCAAACAAGTACATGTTAGAATGTTATTAATTCTGCTAGTAAAAAAAATTGATAATAATATTTACATTCCAAGCGTGAGGTCCAAGAAGGCAGTGGAGCCTAAAGACAGAGAAGAACACATGCCTGCTTTTTTGGAAATATATTCTTTTGGAAATCCATCGACATGTTGCCAACATTGTACGAAGCGTTTGCTTTGTTGTCCTGTTATCATTTCCATCTGGTGTACAATTCTTTTACATTGATGTGAAGGTTATCAGGATCTACAAAATTCGAATTATTTAAGTTAATAATCAGAAAAATACTAAACTTACATTGTCTAACTTTATTACTCTTTAAAACTGATACTACGTGAAATACTTATAAATATGTAGAATTAATTAAAAACTAAAATTATATATTTTTTAACAGGATTGATAAATTTATATTATAAAATTATGATTAAATTAAACAGGGGGTAAGCGGTAGTGGACTTCATGAGCCACGGTCATTCCTTTTTCAAATCATGTTACCATTAATGAATTGGAAGCTTAGTTCAATAAAGGCCATGAATAACTTGACACGTATAACATGACAACGTAGTTTATTGTTGGCAAGGACTAAGCTGCAATGCAGCTCTTGTTAAATAAAAAAGTGAGTGACTTTTCAAATTTTAAATACATAATTTATTAAATAAGAATTGAAGTGTCAGGGAATAATATTTTATTATGATATATAAAAAAAAATTATAAGTCGAATTTTAATAAAAAACAAAAAAACAAGTGACTTTTCAAATTTTAAATACATAATTTATTAAATAAGAATTTTCAAATTTTAAATACATAATTTATTAAATAAGAATTGAAGTGTAAGGAAAACCAAAAGAAAAAATAGAAGAACAATATTTTATTATGATATATAAAAAAATTATAAGTCGAATTTTAATAAAAAAACAAAAAAACAAAATGTATTAATTTATTAAAAAGGCTAAGAAGAGAGATATATTAAAGTTATCAATGGGCTAAAAGGTGCTAAGTATTAAAAAGGTAATTTTATATATAAAAATATTTTTTATTAAAATAATAAGACTATTAAAAAAAACCAAATGTATTAAGTTATTAAAAAGGCTAGCAAGAGAGATATAATAAAGGGCTAAAAGTATTAAGTATTAAAAAGCTACTTCAATATAAAGAAGGATTTTTTTATTAAAAAGGCATTCAAAGGTTTAAAAATGTGTACATGTGGAAAATAAAGTGAGGCCTAAGAAGATTATTAAAGGAACATACTATAATTAAAAAAGAGAAGTATTATACAAAGTTAAAAGGATAAATAAGTAAAGTAAAGTATTATTAAAATATAAAAAGGTTTTATTAAAATAATAATAAGGGGAAATAGGGAAACAAAAGTTTTCAAGGTATTATCTTTTAACGAATTTTGAGGAAAATAAAAATGTATTTGAAGGAAGAAATATTTTTTTTGGTAAAAATTATCTAGCTAGATGCATTGGATTATTAATATTTAGAGGAGATATTCAAGAAAAATAAATTAACATACACATTTGTTCAGATAAGAAGAAAAATCACATCGATTTGGCGAATAATTTAATAATTCCAAAAGCAAGTGTAATCGAAACAAAAGGCCTCTTTGACAATAAATATGACATCAAGGACTTACAATTGACACTTGAAGATTATAAACTCATATCAAATTTTGAGGTTACAAATATATATGAAAAAGAGATTGATATAATCCTCGGTTTAACTTGGTTAGATACGTTGGGTAGCTTAGTATTAAACTTCAAGATTTTTTTTTTGATGTTTTCCTACAAGAAGAAAAAAATAACATTACATGACATCTCAATGAAGTCAGATTCAGTATCTACATCAAAAGATCTTGATCAGATCTCAAAAATGACACTTTGGGATAATCAATAGTTAATACTTAAGATCCAAAAAGATTTTGACAAAATTGTCATAGATAAAGATGCATAAATTTGTCGTCTAAAAGTTCATAATCAAAGTTTACTCACCCAGATTAAGAAGATAAAGAGTGATAAGAAGACACTGCATGACAAGTTAGAGCAACTTATCAATAAGGAATCATTGGTTGATAAAGAGACAATGACTGAACCAATGGAACTAAAGAAATATTCAAATGTGAAAAACCCAATTATGGATAAATGAATTAATATAGACCCAGTCAACCTTACAACTCAAAAGGATGCAAATCCAGTTGATGTAAAGAGGTCTTCACATTTCAAAGTAGAAACAAACGAGGGCTATGAAGAAGACTCAATTCCAAAATTTAATCAAGAAAAAGCTACAAGTAAACGAAGTAAAGATCAAGTTGCAAAGACGATTTACAAACATCATAATTACAAAAGTCAATACTTTAACCAATCAATGTATCAACAAAAACAAATGATCGATATGTCAAAAAATATTACTTCCACTACAAATGATGCTCAAAGTAGAAGCTATAATGGGAGTCGAAATACATCAAGTTTTCTACAAGAACCCTATAAATGTCCAGTTCCATAGAAGATTGAATTAGGGTGGGCAAACTCCTTCACAATTCAACAATTTTTCTCAACACTTGGAATATCCTATCGTTTCAAGTCCTCAATGATCACTAATTCAGGCATAAAGAATCAATAAACAATATTACAAGTCAGAGCAAGAGACAAGTCTTCCATAAGTATGCTTTGAGGACAAAGCATTTTTAAGGGAAAGACAATGTTATGAACACAATATATAATAATAAATGTAAATACATTACAAAATATAAATAACAATAAATATTCGACAGTTAATGATTAATAATGAAGAGACACCTCTCTGATGAAAGGTCATGTCTCTTCATGGAAGGACACCCCTACGTGGGTATATAAGGCCCTCATTCTCATTGTAATCATAATCTCAGTCATTATCAATCTATATTTTATACATTATTTTATATTTACAATCATACATGGATTATTGTGTTATATTCCAAGTATTTTGGATATTTCTTGTGTCAATGAAATTTTGTTCGTCTCACTATCATAAAAAAAATGATCAAATCTCCATCGAAAAAAATGACATACCATGTATCAACCTTTTACACTAATGTATTTACCAATATATGCCTTTAATACATCAAGGAGAAAATACCTATCAAAGCGAAACCAACAATCAATATAGGCTATGTTTTAAATCCTTTTTCTTTTAAAACTATCAAGTGTCTCCTTTATATGATACTTTTAATGCCTCCGGGAGATGTAATATGTCAAGCCAAAACATACATTCTTTCTATGATAAATATCGTGGTTTGTATGAGTCTTGTAATGTTATACTTAAACTATGGTCCCAAATATAAACCTTCAACACATGTGGAGATGACATAACCATGTAGAGAACCATAACTTCATGTATGTCAAGAAAAAATTGTTCACTGTATTATAATTAACTTCTTTGATACCATGTTGGAGGTAATAATTTAAACTATAACCAACATATGCTATAACAATGCCATGTCAACATGTTGAGAAAATGAATTCTATATAGGACCATATAATGTCAATGTTTTTGCTAGGGGACCCCACCTATTATAATTATTAAATTCTTTAAATGAGCTATAAGTTTCGCAACTCTTTGCAAGATTTTTGAAATAGGTGGATGAAGTATGAGTCAACATGAATAATTTATTTCCACAAGCATAAGTGTCTAAAGATTTGGAAATCTTCATTGACATAAACAGAAAGGATATCCGAGCTCTCCTAGAGATTATTGAAGCAACCATCTAGAGATTTATTGAATATCCTACCAAGAACATAACACTGATCAAGAATATATAGACTAAAATGGAGAAATATGAGAAAATGATAAGTCAAATCATTACATCATATATATCCTCCCTCAAGTAGCATACATTTTCCCATGGAGAAACACTTAGCTTGAATTTTGACGTATGGCTGACCTTTGTAAGAAAATGGAGAAGAGAAAGAGAAGAAGCCTTATTCTCATCCTCAATACTTTGTTGGGTATAACACATTGATGCATACTCAACCTTGGTATCCTCCTAACCAACCTAGCTGGATAATGCAAAACGAATGACAATATCAGAACCAATCTCAAGCATTCAACCATTCCCATCTCAATCTCCAATGCAAAATACCAGTGGCAACGATAGATTATTTCACGAAATGACTTGAAGCTGTAGCACTAAAGGTGGCATATTCGAAGCAACTTATTCATTTTGTGTAGGAAATTTTTTTTTCCAGGTTTGGTGTCCCAAAGATGCTTATCACATATAATGGCTCTATCTTTGTAAGAGTAAAATTCACATTCTTCTGTGGGAAGATTGGTATATTGATGGGGCAATCATTGAATTATTATCCACAGGGATATGGTCTGGCTGAATCAACCAACAAGTCCTTAATACAAATTCTCAAAAATATGGTGTCACCCAACCAAAGGGATAGGCACAAAAATATGAATGATGCTCTCTGGGCGAGTAGAATTGCAACAAAAGGTAGCACTAGACATTCCTCATATTCTCTTGTGTATAGAAAGGATGCTAGGTTTCCGATGCACTTGGAATTGAATGCATTGGACATAACCATTGGGATAGAAGATGAATGAGTCACACTTTTGCAAACACATTATTACCAATTGATGCAACTGGAAGAATGTAGAGCACAAGCTATGATTTCCATACAAAAGAGATAGGAAGCAACAAAAACATACTTTGATCAAATTTCCATGATGAGGGACTTTCATAAGGGTCAATTGGTTTTGTTATGGAACAAGGAGAAGGAAAAACCATCCTTTCACTCTAAGTTTGATGCTCCATGGATCAATCCCTATCATATAGAGAAAGTATGTGGCTTCCATTCTTATCTTCTCAAAAGTATGGATAGAATGTTGGTGAATCTGCCTATCAACGAGAGGCATCTCAAACATTTATTTGTATGAACACCTTATTGGCCCTTCTAGCAAATGTATTATATTCCCCACCATTGTTTATACCATATATTTGATTTTTCTATCTGACTAGTTTTTTTTTTTTAGTTCGTGCTTCTAGTTTTTCATTTTGTTTTGACTCCATGCCCATGTGTTAATGACTTTTGGATTCTCAACAACTTGCAGGGGCCACTGTCCCACAATTGGAGCCTAATGTTCATACCTTTTCCTTCTTTTTTTGCACGAGCCTTTCCTTTTTCCATATCCCTTCTATAAAAATTCCCTACCCATGTGGAAGCAGGAGGAATTTTTCTTGTCAACATCCCAATCCTCCCACACCTACATTCACAAAAGCATGGTGATGTAGAGGTGGAGAAAACTTCACCCAAAGTGAGTTGCGATCCCAATCTTCCCGCACCTGCATCCCATATGGTTATTCCCACATCCTGCATCCCTCAACTTTGGACTTAGTCTATTTTCCCAACATATTTGAGTCTCATGCGAAGGAAGAACACTTGACCCATCCTCCCACACTCGCTTTTCTTCCTACATCCCACATCCCGCATTGGTAAGCTCGCATCCTGCATTCCGCATAGTGCATGGTTTATATTTTTGAGGAAGTAATAACACATCCTCCGTGCATCTTTCACACGATGAGGATGATTGATGTTAAATAATGAGGCTTAATTTTCGCACATTTTCCCCAAGCCTTGTGTACGTGAATGACAATTACCATTAATGAATGAAATGCACCAAATATACGACGGGGAAAGTTTGAACAATGGGATTGATCCCTAATTAATGATTAGTCATGTGCCCATTGAACGAAAAATCTAATTTATATATGTAATCCTCACATTTACCTAAGCACATTGAATGTGAAGGAGATGACGAACAAGAAAAGGAGAGAGTCATTATGTGGAGATACAGTGAACTCATGAGATTGTGAAAGTCGATAATTCTAGTGGTCTATCGCCTATAAGTGGTATTCTAAGATTTCCCAATAAGAGAATCTTACAAACAAAGTGCGAACGTCCGGGATAGCCAAGGTTGGTTGCATGCCCAAAGTATTTGATTTCAAAGAATTGGTAGCATGGTGTGCTAGAAAATTTGATTCTAAGCATTGATTGATAGAAGTAAAGGAAATAAAAAAGATTCTTGTCCCTTTGACTCCAAACATCTTTAGAAGGATGCTGGGACTTCCAACACTAGACAAAATCCTCAAACTCTCTGAGGAAAATTCTTTCCTAGATGCTCAGGGTGGTGGTACAGTTTTGTTCAAGGATTTTTTGGTTCAACCTCATGTCGGATCCACTATTTCTAGTCAGATTAACATCTACATGTTGCATGTTGGACTAGCCATATAGGGAATTTGCATGGCTCCTTGCATGTCTAGTGGTTCAAGACTCAATTGCTTATGTCCCCAGGTATGTCATGTACATCCTTTATTACTCTATATGAATAGGGGTGATTTTCAACTGGGCCAAATTATCTCTAATGAGATTTCCCACTAGCTCTCAAACTTCATTCAAACCAAGAGGTTCTTCATGATCTCTCACCTTGTTCTTTCTTTAGTTTATTGCAACACGTTTGAAGGCATGCACCCAAGGGGCAATGTCGATTACAATGAGGACCCTACTCAATTATGTATCCTATATTGTGGAAGCACGAAACATTTCATTTCTATCAAATCCAATATTCCTTTGTTAAATAATGCAAAAGTATGTTTACCGAGATGGAACTAGCCAAGTTAACACAAAAAATCGTAGGATTTCTTGTGGGGAAAGGAGTATGTGTATTTGAAGAAGAATTCACATACATAAGACTCTTTGGATTTTAAGGGAAACCCTTTCTTCTTCCCCATTTTGTATGTGACATATTTCTTGTTAATGAACTATGAAGACAATACATAACATGGTCTGTGTTTTTTGATAAAAAGAGAAAACTGTAGTTCATCCCCATTCTTGTCAATATTGATGATATGTTTGTTAAAATTTCATCTAACCTGGCTGGTATGGATGGATTCTTGATTCTCTCAATATGAAGGAGGATGGAGAACACAAGGGTTTTGATTATGAAGGTGTTTTCACGACTTGCATGGTTTCAATTGGTTATGGTTCTATTTTTACTAGGCTAGAGGAAATCATAGAGGATGCTAAGAATATCAAAGATACACATGTTAGAGCAAAGGTGGTAGCCATGACAAGTATAATTGTTTCTAAAAAGAAGAAGAAAGTTACTCACGACGATGCAAATACACATGAAAGTTCAAACATTTGTGCAAAAAAGGTCCCTCTCCAAGAAGAATCCAAACAAACTCAACAAAAACAGAGGGGTAGATCCATGACTAGTGTTGATGGTGGTTCGGTTCATCACTCCCATAAGAGTTCCTCTTATGGTCATAAAAATTAGGAAGCTAACGTAGAAGGAAAGTAAAATAACGAAGGATGCACGGGTGATGGAGATGATGGGGACCTCCCTTGACATCAATCAAAGATAACCCATACAATTACTCCTCTTCCAAAGAGGAAAATAAATACAAATGGAGGTAACTCTCAAGAGTTGGGGGTTTGGAAGAAAATGTGGTAGATATGGAGGTTGACGAGGTTGATGAAGTGCTCACATGGACCATAATGCAAATAGCTAAAAGTAAACTAATCCCAGAGGAGTTGGCATGTGATGGACCAACTATTTTTGAGGAAGAATCTATGACTCTGCATCATGATAAGTATGATAAATAGTATAGGAAGCCACATATTGAGAGAGTCAATCTGAAAGACAAAAAGGTAACAAGAAAGTAGAGCTTCAATATAGAAGTTAAAGATTTGAGGCCTTCAGGGGTTCTCATATTTCATCTAGCCACGGGTGAAGCATTGGCTCACTCATTAACTGAACAAGAGATATAACGTGAAAAATTGGAAAAAAGAATAAGGGAGCTTGAGGTTTCCATGAGCTCGTGGCCATTATTTGAAGAGTCTTTGTCCATAATGATCCCGAATGAATTTCACGAAGAAGTGACCAGATCAAACTCCAAGGTCACAAAGACCGCTAAATTGTTGAGCATAAAAAAATGTGGTTGAGAACATATATAAAATACTTATCATAATCTTGGAAGCTTGGTAGATTGTTATGGATGTAGGTGTCATGACAGGAAGGACTTGTTCCCTTAAGGAATATTTGCAAAAGAATTTACATAATTATGAGCATTTTTATAAAAATGCGGTGAGTACCTTCGTGGAAAGAATATCAAGTGTGGATGAGATTACAAGGTGGAAGCAAGACTTTCCTTCCATACAAAGATTAAAGAAAATACATGTTGGTTGGCTCATGAGTATAGATACCCTTTAACAAATGATTGACACCTGTGACAATATTGAAGGAAGAATAAGTATGTTGTTTCTAAAGGTGGATGATATAGTAACAGAACTTGAAGGCCCTCACATGATAAGAGATTCAATGTTATTAACGAAATACCAAATGGAAGCAAATATAAGTATACTCAGAGTCGTGTGGGGAACCGAGTTTGATGACCTCACAAATTTTCCAGAAGATGAAATAAGACTCTGGATTGTCAATTTCGTGAATGAGAATGAAGACCAAGAAAATATTGCACAACAACAACGCTCCACGTTGAAAGGAATTGAAAATGGTTTATTTGGGCTTAGGGTTAAACAAGACATAACCATAGTGTTGTTATGAGATTATATTGAAGAATGGCTAAAGGGTGCATTAGAAGCAATAACTAACCCACAATGATCTTCAAGATTTAAGAAAAGGTTAGGTCAGTTTGGGTTGCTATGCAACTACTTATTTAAAGAATAACAACGAGGGAGTCACACTAAGATCCACCATTCCATGCTTCCATTTTTCTAAGTGTAGGTTTTGAAGCATTTCCCTTAGTCTTTCTTCTTTTTTGGTCTAAAATGATCCAACGTTGTCATCCAAGTTTTGTTTGTGTGTAAGGTTGATTTCCGACTGTCTCCTTTTGTCTTCCAGGTCACCTCTGCTTATTATATGGTCCATGGGAGCCCCATCCTAGTCACATAGGATGAACACATTTCATATTTTCTAATTTAAGTATCACAAATATTATGTAGTGCTAATTTTGCACACATTTTATTTGATCTCGAACAATAAATTTGTGTCTATTATTTTATTTAAACTCCAAAGAGAGATATTTTGGAGCTCACGACTTTGTGGTTTCCTACTTTTATTAAAGCATGAAATCTCAAATATGTGTCTCCTTTACATCCTCATGATATAAATGGTATAATATCATTTAAAGTTCTTTGGAAATGACCATTTATGTTGCTTGTTGCTTTGTGTGTCTTGCTTCAAATGTCTTCCTTTACTTGCTATGATATAAGAAATGGTTATCGTGGAATGAACACATTTGCTTGTTTTTCTCATATCAAACTATTACTGTAAAATATTTCGTCGTGGTTGGTCCCACTGCCTATTCTACTCTTCGGCATTAAATGTTTGATGAATGAAAAACCAGTTGTCCAGAGCCATAATATAATCATCATCTAAGTGAGAAAGAGAGGAGCACCACCTCTATAAAAATGTAGAGGGCATCTCTACTTTCTTGAGTACACCGTATGAGGTTGACTCTTATCCTTGACAAGATCAGAGATCAACACGAGCATAGGTCTAAGGGGATTCTAGATCTAGTACATTCAAATATTCGTGGACCAATGTCAGTAATGTTGTAGCAACAACTTTGTTCATTAATTGTAGACAAATATTTTTTGTAGATATAAATATAGATAGATTTATAACAAGAATTTTGGATGGTTACATTTCTCTCGTGACGGTATACCTTATAGGCATTGACTGGTCATGAGAGTGACAAATTGTGACCTATGACTCTTCATTAAATGTAGATTAATTATTAATTAATAGTTATTTGATTATTATTTATTGATTATATTTCATATGTTTGTAACATTGCCATTCCCTTGAAATTTCTTTATCCTCAAAGCAAGGGTAAGGAGGGGTACCGTCGTCGAAAATTTTACGTTTCCCACGATGAATCTTATTCTAGAAGGTTTTTCCATTTGAGAAGATATTCTTTAATAGTTCTAGAACATAACACCCTTTCTTTAGTGGCGAGAATACCTTCTGGCTCTAAAATAAATCTTCCTTCATCATCAAATTCGAGGATTTATGTTTGACTTGGTTGGGCTTGTCCCAACATCTTCTTGAGACATGATACACGAAATATGTTATGGATGTGACAGTTGTCTGGAAATTTGGTTCCATAAACCACTTTGCTAATTTTTTTGTTACTTTGAAAAGGCCCATAAAATTTAGGAGCCAATTTGTTCTTTCCTTGTTGCTTAAGGGATAATTGTCTATAAGGTTGGAGTCTTACAAACACCCAATCACCTTCTTCAAACTCTCTTTCCGATCTATATTGGTCTACTTGTTATTTTAGTTGATTACAAACTATTGTTAAGTTTTCTTTTAATATTTTAATGATTTTCTGCTCTTCATCTTGTTGATTCCTTACTGCTTGGAATTTTATGTCAACCAACACAAATTCTTTCCATTTGGGTGGTTCATAACCATATAAGGCTTGGAAAAGAGTCATTTTAGCTGAAGTGTGTTAGGTAGAATTATACCACCATTTGGCTAAATGTAACTATTGGGACCACTTGTTTTGCTCATCTATTACAAAACAATGGAGGTAAGTTTCTAAGCATTTATTTACAATTTATGTCTAACCATCTGTCTGCAGATGGTACATTGAACTCATATTAAGGGATATTCCAGTTTGTTTGCAAAAATCTCTCCAAAAATTTCCCTTAAATTTTGCACCTCGTCATTGACAATGATCTTCGGAAAGCCATGCAAGTTATAAATGTTTTTTGCAAAAAACATCGACAATTTGTTTTGTTGAGTTTGTTTTCCTTACTGCCATGAAATTTCCATGTTTGGTTAATCTGTCAACTACAACAAAAAACTTATCGTTTCCATCAGACATGGGTAACCCTTTTATGAAGCCCATTGAAATCTCTTCCCATTTTTGAATATGTAGAGGATGAATAACCCTAGAGTCATAACATTTTCGTTTTTATTTCTTTGACATGTGCCACATTCAACGACAATTTTTTGAAAATCCTTATCCATCCCCTTCCAATAAAATGTTTGTCATGCATTATAATAGGTTTTGAAAAATCCTACACGGCCTCTTGTTGGGGAGCTATGTGACTCCTTTAAAACTTTCTTTTTAAACTTCGAAGATGGGATTAGATAGATTTCGTCCTTATATCATAATATGCCATTTCTCCATTCAAATTTTGGGTTTTGCTCCAAATTGTTGATTATTGAATAAGATTCAATATCTTTGGCATATTCAATTCAGATTTCATCTAACTAATCAGGAATCACCACTGTTGTTTCACATGCTATTACATCATCATCTTTTCGTGACAGTACATTAACAACTACATTGTCCCTTCCTTTTTTGTGTAATATCTTCATATCAAAGGTGGAAGGTTTTTCCATCCATTTTTGTTGTTTGGTGGACAATGTTTTTTGTTGTAATAGATATTCAAGACTGTTGTGATTCGTACGTATCAAGAATTTACTTCCTAAGAGATACTATCTCTACTTAGCTAACACATGTATAATGGCAATCATCTCTTTATCATACATAGATTTTAAGCTTTCCCTTTTGTTGAGTTTTCAGCTATCAAACACTATCGGATGGTAGTTTTGCATTAACATTGCACCTATTACAAAACCTACAACAACACATTCCACCACAAAGGTTTTTGTAAAATCCGGGGTTGCTAACACAAGTATGGATGGCATAACCTTTTTCAATGTCTCAAAATGTTCTTCCACCTTGTTATTCCATTGCAAATATTTTTTCTTTAATATGTTTGATAGTGTTGCTATCAAATGAGCGTAGTTCTTGATGAACCTTCGGTAATAACCAGTTAATCCTAGGAATCCTCTTAGTTTTGATATGTTATTTGGTTTTGACCATTCCATGATTGCTTTGATTTTACTGGGATCTACCTTGAATCCTTCCTTGGATATGACATGGCCAAGGTATTCTTCTTCTTCCTTACCAAAAGTACATTTTGATATTTTTGCATAAAACTGATTTTCTATTAGGAGAGAAAGTACCTGCTCCAATT
>ML856756.1:0-15348 GCA_009831015.1 Picea engelmannii
TTCTAAAGGAGATAATCTTGAGGCTGCAGTGGCTAGAGCATCATCAAGGGTATTTTTTGTCTTGGGAACAACGATAATGTTGAAAGCCTCAAATTTGTCTATTAGTCTGTGCACCTCTTGTTGATAATTCCTTAAGTAAGGTGAATTGAAATGGATGGTATTCTTCAATTGCCTGATGATAATTTCATAATCGCCAAAGACTTTCAATTCTTTGATGTTTAATTTGATGGGTTTATTTAGTCCCTGGACTATAGCTTCATATTCAGCAGTGTTATTAGTACATTCGAATTATAATCTACAGGATAAGAAACTTTGTTCCCCCTTTGGATCGATGAGGATGCATCTCGCTCCTGACCTCTCTTGTGATTTAGAGCCATCGAAGTACAATGTCCAAACTTGGGGAGGAAAAATTCTGACTTCTTCATGTCTATCTATTTTTACGATTTCGACCTCCTTTTCTGCTACTTCTGTCAAAGAATCCTAATATAGGACACTTTCCTCTGTGGCCACTAGTAAGTCTATTTGAAATATAATTTTGGATTTTTGTGCGGAAGGTATGTCAGATATGTGAGGGGAAAAATTACTGAAATTGGAATCACAGGAGTAGTTTCCTAACATAGGGAATTATGTTGATGAGGGTTCATTTGGTGTCTCTAAATCGATGACAGTATGTTTGAGGTATCTTTCTATGTCGATCCTGATCATGTTTGGATGTCCTTTCAACGAAAACCAAAGGTGAGCCCAGTCAGTACTAAAATATCCATTTAATTTCTCAGACCAGTCTCGGCTAAGCAACATTCCATAGGCTTCCGGGATGTCTACCACGATTATGTAAATTACTTGAACAAATTTGGGGTCTGTAGAAATTATGATCATGACATCTTTCAGTTTCCCAATGACCTTTACATGATTCATATCTAGTTGTATAACGTGTTTATCACTTTTGACCGGGGTTGCGTTCAATTTCTTGCAAATTGATAATGGCATGACATTTGAATATTCCCTTGAATCGACTACGAAATTATGTATATTTTTGTTAAAAACCTCAAACATCAAGAGGAAAGGAGGAACAAAAGGCCTTCCTTTTTTGTCTAAAGAACAAGCATTCACACTTGGCTTATTTGTTAAGTCTGAGGGAGATGGGATGTCACCTTGATCAATGCTTGTCATAGGGGTATCCATTAATTTTAAGGCTTGCAACAAAAAATATTTTTGCTAAGGAATCCTACACATGTCCATGATAGACACATTAGCTTTCATCTTCTTCAAGTCTTCTACCACATTGTAGTCTAGCTTAGGTGTTTCTCGTGTATGTATGTTTGTGGGGTTTCTTTGGGAAGAAATTGTTCGTTTGGGGTGATCGACTGCTTGATTTCCTCGAGATGATTGAGTAGTGGTGGGGTTACTTTGGATAGGTTGACTTTTACTTCGTGTCTGTATAGCCAAAATATTAGCAAGGGGTCCCTGCACCTCAGAGGCATTGTTGAGAGGTATCAGATGGTTGGAATCCCATAACAACATGGTTCTCTCTTGAGGTGTTTCGTGACTTTCTTTATCGATGAAACTTATTTTTGAACCACTGGGTTGTTTGGTTAGAGAGCATTCGTCTAGGAATCGATTAGACATTAGATTTATAGCATGCACCCATTGGGGGAAATCCCTTTATAAATGTTTTTCTTGATGATATGTACTTAAAGAGTTGGATGTTATGTCCCCTAAGTCGATGTTTAGGTTGGATGGGGCAGGTTCTATAGCTTTGAAAGGAGGGTTTCTTTTGAAAAGGGTTTATAAGGTATTTGATTTTGGTTTCCTTCCCTAACACTCCTTTTCATATCTACGATCTCGTTGGAAATTTTTTTCATCATCCACTGCAGGTTTTCTATGTCCCCTCCCTCTTTTTCGAGACCTTGTTTTGTTTGTTTCCCCAAGGGTTTGGTCAACAAAATTCCCCTCTTAGGTAGAGGTTTGGTTTCCTTTTTAATTAGTGAGATCTGACCTTCTTTGCATCCTTTCATTTGGAACTCAATCGTTTTAACTTCTTCGAAATTTTTAGCAAGAGTATTCTTGGTGGCCCATTTTACGAACATGGAGATAGAAGTTGGGAGAGCATTAGCATATACTTCAATCGGTAGCTCCGAAGTAGGTTTAGCCTCGAGTTGGAATTTTTTCAAAATGGTGGTGAACCTTTGGTTGAAATATTTGACCTTTTCTTTTGGACTCATAGTGGTGGTGAAAATTTCATCCATTAAAGCTCCTGTAGTAGTTTCTTCAGGAAAGTTTTCCAAGAAATCCTTTTGAAAATTTGTCCATCTAGTTATGGAACCAACCAGTAGGTTGAAATACCAAGTCGAGGCTTAATTTTTTAAGGTATAAGGAAACGGTCTACACACCACATCTTCGTTTTTCACATTCATCAACCTTATGGCTAATATGAACTTATTAATATGGTCTTCAGGCAATACAGAGGTTTCAGGGTCAAATTTGGGAAGTATTTTTTCTGGATGTCTGGGTAGGTTATGCATTTGTCCCGGTACCACCAGAGCATCTCTTTCCAACCATGTTTTATTATCTCGAGGATGATCTCCCCCTTATCCAGTGTTATCATTATTATCCCCCATGTCTTCTGATTCATAACCTAAGCGATCTGAGTTGGAGCCTTCCTCTTCAAATTCAGAATTGTCAAGTTCATATAGTTACTGGCTGGTGGGGTGATGGCTGGTGTTTCGAATATCAGACCAAGGGGTTGTTTGATCTCTGTGAGAGAAAAGTCTATCAGGTCTTCTACCATGTGAACAAATACCTGATCAGGGGTGTCAACAATTGGTCTTCTTATTTGTTTTCTTCATGGAAGTAAAGGAGCTAAAGATAATGCTCTGATCTATTAGGCATAAGCTCTGGTGATTCTTCTAAACTTGTTTAACTCTTCGTGAGGAAGAATGTAAGGTATATCAAGGTACAGGTGTTCTTCCTCTTCGTGTTGAGATATGGGTTGTCTTGAGAATGACTAACCATGCATGTGGGATGTTTTGAATCTATAGGATTTGCGGATTATATTATCAGAAATATTTTTAGCCATGCATTCGTTCAGACCCTCCTTCTAGCATCAATTTTGTTGAGGGGTTTGAGATCCCTTTGACTCAACAGTAGGAACCAAACCCTTTTAAGAGGCCCAATTAGAATCATAATTGTTTACTAAATGGTATGGTTCTCTAGATCTGTGATTTTTCCGGATTTATCAATGGGATTTAATCGTGATTGATAGGTATGTCTTTCTATGAAACCTTTCCTCAGGATAGTTGGTTCTCTTTTTGTTATTTTTTAATATTTTTGGGAAGAAAAAGGTGGGGATTAAACTAATGATAGAGGGAAGTTACGATATATTGGAGAAAGTTGGGCTTGGGATAACCTTTATACCTTAGCATGCAAACAATGAGGATCGAGCATATTTCAAGATAGCAATAATACCCTTGACTTGTATACATCTGAGATGACGATTACAGAAAGAAAATACATACGTAATATAAAATGAGTGCAAGAAAAGTAATTTTCAATACTCTACTATCAATCACATATTAACATAATCGATTTCTATTCATCAATTAGAATAAAATAATTGTCACAATATTACAAGATAACTTAAACAATAGATACAACAACCCTTACTCAATACAACAACAAATATTGAATTTGAAGACAAAGATAATCCCCCCTCATTCCAGTCATGTTAACGCCTCAGATGAAAGAAGTGTCTTTGGTTCTAAACAGAACTTCTAAATTAAATAACTTGCACAGAAATAATTCTCTTACAATCTTAAAAAAAAGAGTCTTTCTCTCCAAAACCATCGACCCCCTAACACAAGGTTGATTCTCTTATTTATAAAAATAGCTACTAAAGTTGTGCTAAGTGGATAAAATGACATGTGGTGAACTTTATCTATCTATTTTCTTTTATCTTCCTTAGATCATATCATCATTTTACTGAAGTGGATTGTTCCTCTCATATTCTGACCATCTGAAAAAGAGATATTCACATGTATTTCCATAAGGGAACCTGCGTTGATCCATCAGAGCGGAGAGGACATCCTTTATCTCAACTTTTTGTTCTTTGTACTTGACTAGTTTGACACTCACATGATGTAAGACTACAAGAGATTTAATCAGAGGCTCCATGAACTTCTTTAATTGGCCCAAGATTATGCTTGAAACCTATGAAATATTTGTTTCTCATATCCATTCTTGCTCTGCATGTCGCCTGACTATATCACGTAAATCGATGAAATCCTCTGATGGGCCAAACTCTAGCAAGTCAATACCTCTCACTTCTTGGTTGATTTTTTCCCAACTTTTTTCACACTCTTGCCATCTTTCCTGCATTTTATGTCGGGGTTCCTGGACCATGTATACCTAGTGTTCATCTACCTTCCGTATTTGGGTGATGTTGTTGTCCATAAGCACTTGGATGCCATGTTATTCTGTATCTTGGCCCTTCTGCACTTCGTTGATGTAGTCAGTAAGTTTCAAGGCTTGACGTGCCTTCTCATACCACTTTTGCATGTCTTTGTAGGTTGTTATCCCCATAAGGGTATCTTCTTTAAAATCGACTATTCAGGAAGTGAAGAGGTATCTCTCCCTTTTGAATTGTGCATACATCTCTCGGAACTCACTTTTCAAGAGTACTACTACTTGTGTTGAATTTTGGTAATATTCAGCTTGATGTCGTAGGTGGTCAAACTCTTTCTTCATGGAAGTTGCCTCCCTTTCATCCCTTTTTGCCCTATCTAATGTGGCATCGGTTATGGCCATCCCTGCTTCAATTAGCTCCGTCATCCTAGTACTTTCTGTGTGAAATAATGTCTCTTCTATGGTTATGAACATGGTGCTATCGAGCATAAGATTCCTTTTCCTGACTGTTCTTTTCATCATGGCCTCCCTTTTCCTATCATAAGAAATAGCTTGTATATCAGCGACTTTGTCTATTGGTTCAGGAATCTGCTTATCCCCCTAGGACAAAGTATTTCCTAGGCTTCCTGTCATATAGAGGTGTTCCATGGTAGTTTCTCTATCTCTTCCAAGGGTAGGCACCTGACCTCCTTCTTCCTCAGTCAGTGGTTTTTGTAGTAATATTGGTGTAGGGGCTTGTTCTATTCGATGGCTTGGTCCACTCATCTCCCTAGCATGGGAGTTTCTTGTGTGTCTTGATGACTTGGCCTTCTACTAGTCCTCATCGGCTGACAGAGTCTTTGTACTAGATGGAGAAGTAGGAGAAGGATCAATATTGGTTGAGAGTTCGACCGTCAAGATGTCAATTTATGGCTACCCCATTCCTTCTCCTTGTTCTCCTATATCCATGTCATTATTAGAGTTATCATCATGAGGTTGTGTTTCCCCCGACTACTGTGTTTCTAGTTGATTCAGAAATATAGTGTCGAGAGTTCTCCTAGCTTCTAGGCTACCTTCTTTTGGATTTGGGACAAAATCATTGGAGGTTGGAGCAGATGTCTCCCCTGGTTCTTCCTCCTGTGTGATTAGCATCGGGATTATGTGAGAAGGTTATGAGCCTTCCTCGTCATTGTATATGGTGATTAAATATATGAGGATGGTAGGCATACCCGTCCTACTTGATGCCTTCTCTTGCCTTCATTGAGCCATAGTTGTCATCGGTGATCCTGCCTGGACTGATATGAGGCTAGTGTTTTCTTGGGTGGCAGTCTCTTCTAGTAGAATTGTTTTGAGCCATTATGTTCTACCTCATGGCCGTTTGTATCAACCGAGGTAATTCTCAAGGGTCTTAACAAAGGGTTAAGTGGGGGATCTTCCCTCAATCTTTGCATAGCTCTCTTGGCCTCTTCCAGTAACAATGTCCCCCTTTTCCATGCTTTTGTCATTCGGCTGCTTTGGTTTCTTCTCTTATCATGATATTTTCTTGAGTTGTTTTCTCTATTGTCTCAACTTGTTCATCCATAGTCATTGATTTAAACTTGGTCATACTAGGGTTAGCCCTTCTATGGAGCACTTCCTCCCAATATTTGGCACCCTTAGGGAAGATCTCATCTTCGAAACTGTCATGAGCATATGGTCAACATGATGATACATGTGTCACGTGCTGGAGTACCAATATTTTTGGATCATGCTTTCGAAATTGGCCTGGGGGGAACTGGTACTCAAGTTGAATCAAGCCTTCTTGTTTTTCCTACACATTGTCTTTGACATATAAAACCCAATATGAAAACCATAAGGCATGAAATCCCTCTTCTTATCCTTCACCAGAGAAAAGTTATAGCCTTGTAGGATGGTCTAGTAACAAATTTCTCCCAATATCAGATGGTCTGGGACATGAGCGGGGAGTGGTGCACCAGTGGCCTCGAACACTCTGATGTAAGTACTTGTTTCTTCAAAATACCAGTGACCAACTTTGCATATCATATTTTTGGTTTCCGCTAAAATCCTTTGGCATTCTTTTCTAAATATAATGAAGTGTATTCTAGCTATAAACTCATCACATATCATGGCGTAAAACCTTTTGTACCTATTCTCCCACAAAATGCTAAAATAAATGTGCACAGGTAGATCAGCAACATGCTAGTTTAAATTCATACCTGCGAAAGCGTTTCTCGCACAGATCACATCCAACAGGTAATATGCCATGAAGAATACTGATGTTTCTCCTTCTTTTGGTGTCTGACCCTGTAGGATGTTGATACTAAACTTCTTTAAAATAATGTCTCCCCAATTGAAACTGCTCTCGGAGATCGCTACGGTATATGCTAAGGGCATCCATGCTTCTGAAAACTTCGAGCAGTCCTTTTCTCCATACAATTGGCGAATCAAGGCCATTAAATACATATAGAGCTCTATGAGGTTTACCGTGTTGTGCCATCCATTGTTTCTATTTGTGAAATTTTTATCCCCTTTCCACCACGAGGCTAGTAACTGGTTGGTGTCATGAAGTTCATAAAACCTGACCAAAAAATCTGTATTCAGCCTCTCCTCTAGGTCTCTGAGTTTGTAATATTTATGCACCTCCACTGGAAGAAAAACACCAACACACTCACCCTCCTCATTGTTAACCGTGCATTTCACCATGTCTACATGGTCAATTATACATCCTATGGTTTTGATGCAGGGAAAAATTGGGATCCGGCAAGCCACCCTATGCAGAGACAATCGCTTGATATTCGAGAAAACTTGGTCATCCAATACCCTGAAGTTCGGGTTGCTGTGAGGTGTAAACTCTAGGTAATATTCATGATTGATTTTATTATAAATGTCACCCCAATGTGAGAGCATTAATTGAAGTGAGCGCCTGGCCGTTGGCTTTCACAGAGGCATTTTCCTGCACAAAATATTATAATGAGCTGCAAGACAACTTTGACAAGAGTTATTCAATGCAATCGTAAATGAAAATGACAAAGACAATGCTTACCTCTTCCTTTCAAGAAATAACCTGGGCTTACTGGTAATTGAAGTGATACAGTATGTTGTGTCTTCCTTGATGCTCTCTCTCTCCTTCATCTGCTTGGGAGATCAGTGGTTTGTGAATAGAATACCATGCTTGGGAAAAAACCTTGTAAATTTAAAACATACCTACCTTGTCGCATCGAGTCTTAAATTTAGGAGTACAAATGTGAACTCTACAATCTATAAAAAAATCCACACCATGCTAGGATTAAATGTAACGGAGGCTGGCGGCGCAGAAGGGTGTTATTTCATAGTTCCTTGGAGAATTCATTTTTTTGAATGTTGGTCGGCGAGGGACGTCGTGGCTTGACATATCTGTTACGTGAAGTTCATTTTTTACTAACAATTGAAGATCTCGTCCTTCACTCAGCTAGAGATGTCCCATCAAGTTACCTAGTAGTTTCGCATTTCAAAGGAACTAGTATGATCGGCATTGGGGAGATGTGTGATCAGAATTTCTCTCTTTCCTTGGTGGTCTTTGAGTCTCTCTCGGCATGAAATCACACTATGGAAGAGTGAATAGATTAGATTAAGCAGGTTCTTTAAATAGATGGGTGGATCAACTAGGATCTCCGACATTGGTGGAGAAAGGTTCGATATAAACCCTATTGTTCAGTGTCCTAGCATTTTCTAGTAGTCAGTGAGTGCATCGGCATTAGCAGTTTGTATTTGGCGTTGCTTCGTTGGTACTCTTAGGCCTGATGATGACCCAGACTATATTACAATGTTGATGTGGAAGTAAAGATATGACATGTTGACGTGGACATGTGGATGTAACATGGGGAATATCAAAATATGATGTGGGAGATAACCAATCAATACAGACCATCTACGTGGCAAAACACACGATGGTTGATTTGACCTCTTCGACGTGAAAAGCGTTTTTCGGCGTCGGTGACTTTCCTTAAACATATGTTTCTTATTATCACTTTCTTTCTCCCTTTTCACCAATGTTGATGATGTATCGGAAAAAAAAAATTGTTTCACAGACCAGAATCATCGATTGGCACGCGAATCTTTTTAGAAATCAAATTTTAAGCTATGTGCACTTAGTATTTATGCCATGTTTACTTAGAGAAGAAAAAAAAATATGTCAACAAACTTCAAACCAAACAAAAATGTGATCGATGATAAAACACAACAATAGAAAAATCCATCCATCCCAACAAAACTGACTCTATTCAGAAATGAAAAAGTGGTACCCAAAAAAAAATTTGCAAATTCTTTTAGGGTGTTGAGTGCTCAACACAGTCATGAAATATTGGGACAAGCACAGAGCACAGCTTGCACACCTTGGTGAGAAGGTCATCAAATTGGATAGTCGAAAATAAGATAGGATCACTCAAATGTTGGCACAGTTGCAAGAGAAGTTGGTAGAGAAGGATGAGGGCTTGGTGAAGCTTCAAGAAACTATTAAAGAGAACTAGTAAGAAAGGTCGCCATCCATTTCCACTGCCTCAACTAGTACCTTGACTGATACCATTTCGGTAACATCACCATGCATATGCTTTCCTCAAGAGAAACTTGGTGAATTTGAGAAGCATACCATGGGAATTGGCTCTAAAGTTATCAGGCAGATGGGATATTATGGCCAAGGGAAAGGAAATATAAGACAAGGCATCTTGAGCCCCATTGTAGTTACACCAAGGGCCAAGCATGAAGGCATAGGATTTCATGACAGAAGTGAAAATCCCATCACCATGAAGACCATTTTTGTGAAGGAAAAGACATGCTAGAGCTGGCATGGTCATCAGGAGAAGGAGCAGAAGTGGTAAGTGAAGGTGGCATCTCACTACCACCTGAGACTTCGTATGGTGGATTGAAAGAGGGTAGAAAGGAGAGCTAACAGACTCAGACTACACCCACACTCAGAAGAAGAAACAACTCAATCATCCAAGGTGCAAGAATAATACACCTCTCGTTTGTCACATTGCAAGAGGAAAGGCCATAGTACTATAAATTGTTGGTGCATGAAGGCATGCTCATTATGTTGAAATAAATTCCATTATGAGTTTTATTTTTGGGAGAAGCAAGCCACAAGCCACAATATTGATTGTTTCCAAAGGAAGAATGACAAGAATACTTCTCCGATCCAGTAACAATCTCACATGCACATGGAGATGAGTATGACAAGAAGTCCATACAAAAATTCCAAGAAATGTTTCCACCACTGCAATTTGAGTGGACTTTGGGAAGCAAAGTGTTGGTGGCTTCATCTGGAGTTTCACCACAGAAACTGCACAACCAAGAGAAGAGTGTGAAGAGTGAAGATAAAGGAATATGGGGAGTTTCCTACATATCTAATCTAAAGAGAAGAATATAGCCAAGGAGTTATAGTAACCAAGGAAGTGAGTGACACCAAAAAGACGTATAGAAGGTTGATGTCAAGAGTAGCCACAACCCAATTCTTGTTTCCGGTATTGCATCCAAAGAACCACATCTTGGAGTTGTGTCGGAGATTACTGCACGGAGGTCAATGATCTTAGAGGATTTCTTGAGAGCTCCATGGTGTGTTTGCAAGCATGTGCAGGAACTGGAGAAATGGAGGTCAATGGCCTTAGAGTATTTCTTGAGAGCTCCATGGTGTGTTTGCAAGCATGTGCAGGCACTAGAGAGTTATTTCAATGCCAGGAAGCAACTAATCCTAGATGAAGAAGGCAGCCACACTTCCTCTTTAGTAGTTTTTATGTGATGGCAACATGCTAGGGGTGCATTAAAGAACAATAAGACCAAAATTCAACTTGGCTTCATGACTTCCAAGATGGACCATATCCAAGGCAAAGAGGGAGATTGGAATGGATGTTGATTCCAGAGTTAATATATGGATATTTCTCAAAGCTAAGAGTCAGTGAGAATATTTCTACATTGTAGGAACAAGCGAGCTAGAACCAGAGCTAAAGTTGTAGCCAAGGACCAGAGTTAGTAGCTAGAACCATGAGTTAGAGTTAGAGTTGTAGATGGGAGACAAAATCAAAGCCATGTTCCATAGAAGCGGACAACACTAATCTAGATTGGTTTCCTTGAGCTTCTGGAGACCAAAACACATCTCAAGGGAGAGGTGTGATCCGAAATGGATTCGAACCAATAACGGATAAGACTTAGTACCTTCAATACAACATGAAAATTAACTAATTTTATGCAAGTTATGTAAAACAATGCAAATGTAAATTGAATAAGACAAACGAAGATGTGAGAGAAAAGTTTAAAAAGTAATTAAATGATAAGAAAACGAATAGGAGAGAAGGATAAGGAATGGGAAGTGAAGATCCATGACTATTGGTCTTCCCTTACCCCTTATCTCTCTGTATTTTTCCCTCACTCTCATTCTCAAAGGGTATTTTGGCCAAGGAGGAGTGGAACGAATAACATTGTACCAGATATTATCGAAAGGAGAATACTGATCCTTATTTGAAACTAGTGTTCCCATTTGGGTTCAAGGGTAAAAATCATGTCTCAATGAGTTGTGTTCTCCTCTAGGTGCTAAGTAATTTACTGGTTTAACTCACCATTGTGGTTTTTTGTAACTTTTTGGTTATCCTTTAATGGATACTCTATATCTTATTTGAGTCGATGAGAATTTATTTATTGTGTATTATTTTATTTAGTGTGTGAGAGGTTTGTATTCAAAGAATATTGGTTTAATAGTGGTTACCCATTTCAATAGATATCTTTCCTCCTTCGTTGAGTGAATTGGGCGAGGGTTAATCCATGGTCCTCCTTCTGGAGTTGTTGATAAACTTGCTAAAATAATATTTCTCTCTCATGGGATTTGTTCTCTCTTTGGGAGGTGAATCTTACTTGTTTAGATGGTGTTTTGAAGTGGCCACACACCATTTGGATTGTTAGGCATAGTTAGCTATTAGAGGAATATTTTCTCCCTTTTATGGATGTCCCACGACTGTCCTTTGGTTGTGTACATTATCCATGCTCAAATCCTATATATGGGCATCCATTGGCTCGTCTTATTGTTTTCCAATATTCCCCATGACCTCATCTTGTTGTTTAAGAGTACCCATGAATTTGTTTCATTGTCTAAGAGAACCCTCGACTTTGTTTCATTGTTTAATAACACCCATGAATCAATTTCACTGTCTAAGAGCACCCACAACTTCGTTTCGATGTTTAAGAGCACCCACAAATTTGGCTCACTGTCTAAAAGCACCCATGAATTTGTTTCATTGTCTAATAACACCCACTAAACCCTAGCGTTCAAGTAGAACCCACACATCATTTTGTTGTTGGTTATAATGCTATCCTCTAACCCTACCTTTTGAGCATACCCAAAACATGGTTCTTCGTGTATAAACACTCCTACGCACTAAAACTAGCTCTAGGGAATCCAAGGAACATTTTCCTACTATACCCCAAATACCATGGGAAAATAACCCAAACCCATGGGTTTGAAACCACCATTTCACTTTTTACTTTTCCACATGCACCCTTTTTTTAATATACTTGTATACCTATATATATATATCAATCTTGGAAATATTTTGTGTAGTTTAATGTTGTAATATGTCAATAATGAAACCATTAATCCTTTGACATCAATGACAATAATTCCAACAATATCCCACTTTGTCATTAATGGAAATCCTACAATGATACACATAGTCCACCAAGCATAGAAATAATTCTCCACATGTTTGTGTTAGGACCACACAATGTACCTTTTTGCCTATACTTTTTGCCACTACTATACTCTTGATCACCCATATTTAAACTCATACTAACACTTTATCTGATCATTCCAAAGGTATACAACGTCCCTTCTCATTACTATACGTTTAATCTGTTTTGCATAATATTTTACATCACTCTCGTACTTAACCATTCATTAGAAATGTATAAGTGTTCAAACTGTAGATTAGCATTTGAAGCCTGTTGCTGAAACACAGAGCTGTTACACAGTCCAAGGTCGCAGATGCTGAAACACAGAGTTGTTACACAGTCCAAGGTCACAGATGCTGAAACACAAAGCTGTTACACCGTCCAGAGTCGCAGATGCTGAAACACAGAGCTGTTACATAGTCCAGAGCTGCAGATGTTGAAACACAGAGGAAACCGCCAGGACCGACGATGCTGAAACACAGAAGAAACCGCCAGGACCGACGATGCTGAAACACAAAGGAAGTCATTACAGTCAATGGTCAAGCACCAACCGTCACTCCTACATAAGAATGCTAACACATCAAGAGCGCAATTCACGTGGCTGAAACAGCCCGTGAATTGCGATGCTGAAACAACAATCAGCAGCAACGAGAAGAAGTTGTTACTCCAGCCGTAACAACAATACTTCATTTAGCACCTGTAATAGTATTCTGTTGCGCAGGACTAGGACATCCTATTCTGGTTTAGAAAGTAGATCCGACTAAAGATAGGACTCAGATACACATTGTAATTTTTTATCAATTGTATCGAAGGGGTTCCCTCTTTAAATAAGAGGAAATCATCATTCGAATGATCGAAGTTTTATGTATTAAGAAATCTTCAGAGAGAGGGACGTATTTCATTTTCCAGATTGTAATATGATATTTTGATAGATGAATAAAAGACTGCTTTGAGTATCCTTCTCTAGCTTTCTCGTTTCAGGGGAATCTTGTGAGAAGGGAGGGCCCACCTTCTTCACAAGATTCACCCGTTAGTTTTAGAGCGTGTTAGTATAATCTTTGTTTATGCTTTGATTAACTTTTGTCTGCTGAAACACTACTTTTAATGAATTTCGCTTTGCTGAAACACTATTGAACTCTGTCTTGTTAAGAACTTTAGTTTATTGAATGAAATTCGTAATTCTTTTTATTAGCAATCTTATGTGATGATTTTATGAGGCTAGCCAGAGATTGGGTTAAGGGTTCCTGCTCAGAAAGGAAGGGGTCAGAATATCCTGTTCTCTGTAGATTTCAATTACTTCTGCAGTGTCCTAGCCAGAGATTGGGTTAAGGGTTCCTGCTCAGAAAGGAAGGGATCAGAACATCCTGTTCTCTGTAGATTTCAAATTACTTCCGCAAGTGTGCTAGCCATAGATTGGGTTAAGGGTTCTTGCTCAGAAAGGAAGGGATCAAAATATCTTGTTCTCTGTAGATTCCAAGTACTTCTGCAAGTGTGCTAGCCAAAGATTGGGTTAAGGGTTCCTGTTCAGAAAGGAAGGGATCAAAACATCATGTTCTCTGTAGATTTCAATTACTTTCGCAAGTGTGCTAGCCAGATATTGGGTTAAGGGTTCCTGCTCAGAAAGGAAGGGATCAGAATATCATGTTCTCTGTAGATTCCAATTACTTCTGCAAGTGTGCTAGCCAGAGGTTGGGTTAAGGGTTCCTGCTCAGAAAGGAAGGGATCAGAATATCCTGTTCTCTGTAGATTTAAATTACCTCTGCAAGTGTGCTAGCCAGAGATTGGGTTAAGGGTTCCTGCTCAGAAAGGAAGGGATCAGAATATCCTGTTCTTTGTAGATCTCAGTTATTCTTTGCAAGTGTTCTAATCAGAAATAGGGCTAAGGGTTCCTGCTTAGAAAGGAAGGAATTAGTTGGCCTTGTTTTCTGCTAGATAGAGTTAGCCTTATCTACATTACTATTTTCATGAAAGAGTGTTAATCAGAAATAAGGTGCTGAAGTCTCTGCTTGAGAGTAAGGGTCCTGTTCTCTGGTTACAGAATAGTTGTTCTTTCCTGTTGCAAGAGTTATTTTAATGTAATCCAGGATTCTTTAGATTAATCTTTAAGATCTGCAATAGGTAGGTTACTTTCCTGTAAATTAAGTCAGAACTTCAGTTCATTCAAGGCAAGTGTGATTAATATAGTTTCCTTTACTACAACTCTAAGTTTCTTTTGGAATTGAGCATATATAGTGCGTGGTTATCTTTGAAATAACAGACTTCCCTGGGTTGACAATTTATGTATCACTTGATTATTTGAATTAATTAAGCAATTATAGTGACCAACATTTTGGCGCCGTTGCCGGGGAAGGTAGCTATAGATTTCAAAAGTACTTATGATTTTTTTATAAAAAGATTGCATGAAAGACCCCAAAGACACTAACCCTACAGGTGGCAAGGGAAAAGGAAAAGGAGGAAGAAAGACTTACATTGACGAGATTTTATCAAAGTCTGAATCTGCTGCTCAACGACCAAACCTTCGAAAACAAAACTCCTAGCCTTCATTTCAAGCAATTTTTGGAACAGAGAAAGAAGTTTGGAGTCTTGAGACAGTCTAGAAGCCAGTAGGAGACATTGAGGACAGAGCAAGTGCAGCAGGGGAGCAGACAGAGGAAAACATGGATGAGTACAATGAAGAATTGCATCACGAAGAACAGGCAGGTCCTGAAGGAGAGGTAAAAGATGAAAACTCTTTCTCTACATTAGGATTTCCTATTGGCAATCTCCCTAGAGGAGCAGCCCCCATGAAAAACATTCCACTCTCAGCATTGCCTAATTTTCATGGTTTATCTTCAGAGGATCCTGATGAATTTCTATTTGAGTTTGATATATTATGCAGAAGTGATGATTACGTTTCTAATGCTCAAAAACTAAAGTTATTTCCAGCAACACTAAAAGGGAATGCACTAAGATGGTTTATGAGTCTTGGAGGCCATGTAATCACAACATGGGACCAAATGAAACACAAATTCTTGAACAAATACTAGGACTACTATCGAACGAGAGAAAAAAGGGAGGAGCTATTCAAGATGATGCAGAAAGAGGACGAGAATCTGGAAGACTTTGTAGAAAGGCTACAATACAATCTACAAAGATACAGTCATCCCAATGTAAGTAAGGATATTCTCAAAACTATTTTATTAAAAGGGGTAAGGGATGACTCTCTGGATATGCTGAATATGCTTGGGAAAGGGGACATATCTAAGGAATCATACGATGAAATTGTTAATTTATGCAAAA
>ML856756.1:17258-27438 GCA_009831015.1 Picea engelmannii
ACACCATCTTCTCCAAAAGCATACCAGTGGAAATTGAACCTGGCAAAACATTGAACATAAACCCTAATTTGACAGAAGCTGAAACACAACAGTTAATGAAGTTACTTCGGGAAAATAAAGAAGCATTCGCATGGGATTACACAGACATGAAATGAATCTCTCATGAGTTATGTACTCATTGAATATATACTAAGGAAGATTGTCGGCCAATCTTCCAACCTCAGTGTCGAATGAACCCGAACTTAAGAGAAATCCTAAAAGAAGAACTTCAAAAACTGCTCAATGCAGGGTTTATCTATCCTATATCAGACAGTGAATGGGTATCCCCATGGGTAATAGTTCCTAAGAAAAACGGGAAATGGAGAGTATGTGTGGATTACAGAGCTTTAAATAAAGCCACTCAGAAAGATCACTTTCCATTACCATTCATTGATCAAGTATTAGATAATTTCTCAGGGAAGAAATTTTTCTCATTTCTAGATGGTTTCAGTGGGTATAACCAGATCAAAATTGCACCTCAAGATCAAGATAAAACCACCTTCACCAGCCCTTGGGGAACCTTTGCTTATAGAGTCCTTCCATTCGGACTATGTAATGCACCAGCAACCTTCCAAAGGGCAGTTTTAGGAATCTTTTCTGATATGCTTAATGACTCTATGGAAATGTTTATGGATGACTTTACTCCTTATGGTGTTTCTTTTCAGGAAGCACTGGAAAACCTTGAGAAAGTACTTAAACGATGCATACAAGCCCAACTCTCCTTAATTACAGAAAAATGCCATATGATGATGAGTGAAGGAATAGTGCTTGGACATTTTATCTCATCTCAAGGAATTCAGGTAGACCCATCCAAAATACAAGTCATTAAGAATCTTCCTACTCCCAAAACCCAAACAGAGGTAAGAATATTTCTAGGACATGTTGGATACTACAGAAGATTTATTAAGAATTTTTTCAAAATAGCTTCTCCCCTGTTTGTTTTACTGATGAAAAATGTTGAATTCAAATGGACCAATTTTTGTCAAGAAACATTTAATACACTTAAACATCAGTTATCTACAACTCCTATCCTTAGAGGACCTGATTGGACACTTCCCTTTTACATATCCTCCGATGCTTCAGATACTGCTATAGGAGCTGTCTTGGGACAAGAAGAAGATCATCTCCCTTATGTTATATATTTCATCAGCAAGAATATGACCCCTGCTGAACTCAATTATACAGTCACCGAGAAGGAATTATTAGCGATTATCTATGCAATTAATAAATTTAGACATTACATTACTGGATACTCTACTTTTGTCCATACTGATCACTCAGCTATCAAGTACTTAATGAATAAACCTATCACAAATGCTAGAGTCACCAGATGGCTATTGTTATTGCAAGAATTTGATATTACAATTGTAGATAGACCAGGAAAAGAGAATGTAGTTGTTGATTTCCTTTCTCGATTGACACCTGATGATGATACCCCAGTAGATGATTCCTTTCCTGATGAATATCTATTTGCAGTTTCTGCTCACTCACCTTGGTATGCAGATATTGCTAACTACTTGGTTGCAGGAAAGTTTCCATCACACCTATCCTACCGAGAGAAAAAAAGTATTATTCATCAAAGTGCTCAGTATAGTTGGATAAGTGGGTACCTTTTCCATACAGGAGCTGATCAAGAAATTCGAAGGTGTATTAAAGAAGATGAGGTATATGATCTATTGAAATATTGTCATGATGGCCCTTGTGGAGGGCATTTTGCTGATAAGAGAACAGCATATAAAATTCTCAGGATGGGGTACTATTGGCCCACACTCTTCAAGGATGCAAAGAAATATGTCAAGTCCTGTGATAGCTGCCAAAGAGTAGGCCAACCTAATCATAGAGATGAAATGTCATTAAACCCCCAGGTAGTACTTGAACCATTTGAAAGATGGGCCTTAGACTTTATAGGACCCATCAACCCTCCATCCAATCAAAAAGTTTATATAGTGGTCTGCACATACTACATGACTAAATGGGTGGAAGCCAAGGCACTCCACAGAGCAAATGAAGAAGCAGTTATAAATTTCTTATTTAAAGACATCTTCACCAGATTTGGAATGCCAAGAGAATTAGTTACAGATGGAGGACCTCCTTTCACTTCCCATGGGTTCAAAGCCACCCTTAAGAAATATCATATTCAGCAGAGAATGACTACAGCATACTACCCCCAAGCCAATGGACAGGTGGAAAGCAAAAACAAAGTAATAGAAGCCATTCTCACAAAAACAGTGAAGGAAAATAGAAAGGATTGGTCCTACAGGCTCCCTGAAGCACTATGGGCCTACAGAAATACCTGGAGAAATACTGCAGGATTCTCTCCCTATGAATTAGTCTATGGAAAGAGTGTTGTTTTTCCTGTGGAATTTGAGATAAAAACCTTAAGGACTTCTTTAGTTGTCAACCTTGATCTAACCGATGCACAGACAACCAGGTTGCAACAGCTTAATGAACTCGAGGAGAAAAGACTAGATGTCATTCAGCAAACAACCATAATGCAACAGCAAAGATCAAAATGGCATGACAAAAATATCAAGAACAAGCAGTTCCAAAAAGGTAATTGGGACCTACTGTATGATTCCCGGTTCAAAGAATTTCAAGGGAAACTGCGTACAAGATGGCTTGGACCTTACGAAGTAGACATAATTTTCCCCAATGGAATAGTAAGGCTCCTCACAATCGATGAATCCAGAACTCCATTACTTGTAAATGGTCATCGGCTCCGTCTGCACCAGCAACCTATTTCTAAAGAAGATTTTAAGGCCACATGCATGGCAGACGCCCATTTTCTCTTCGTTGAGGGGGTTTCTACCCCTAATAGTAATTAATTATTTTAAGTTAATTTTCTTTAGTATTAGATTAGATTAGATTAGATGTTATTTACTAATAATCCCTGTCAAGAAATACCATGTTACAGTCGATTTTTGTAGATTCTCGATCGAAGCACAACCACTAGGAGAGGACGATCCTACTTCAAAGAGACAAGCTTTCACGATGCTGAAACACCACTGTTCAGCACTATTGACTTTCACGATGCTGAAACACCATTGTTCAACACTGTTGACTTTCACGATGTTGAAACACCACTGTTCATCACTGTTGACTTTCCCGATGCTGAAACACCATTGTTCAGTACTCCTGACTTTCCTGATGCTGAAACACCACCGTTCAGTACTCTTGACTTTCCTTCATTACCGAAACACCACTACCACCAACCCCACACCTAATCCCCCATCACTGATCAGCAACCTTTTACCATTTTTCCCCTTTCCTCACCGTTCTTCATCGACGAAACAACACCGTCCAGCAATTGTTTCGCCTTTTCTTTTTCGTTGCTGAAACACCATTGTCAGCAACCCTTCATCATTTTCCCTGATGCTGAAACACCACTGTTCAACACTTTTTATTCTTCCCACTCCCAAAACACTACAGTCCGCCATCTCCTCACCATTCTTCATCGACGAAACAACATCGTCCAGAAATTGTTTCGCCTTTTCTTTTCTGTTGATGAAACACCACCGTTCAGCACTCTTGACTTTCCTCCAATGCTGAAACACCATTGTTGAATTTCTTTCGATGCTGAAACACCACCGTTCAGCACTCTTGACTTTCCTCCGATGCTGAAACACCAGTCTTTCAACATCATCTGTCAGCAAGCTTGTACGCCCTCATATTATAGTCCGTCCTTCCAGTCACCAAACTCTCGACACAATTCATCTATTAGATCAAAAGTCTCCACCACGACAGGACTACCACGGACAGGCATGATATTTTGTTTGCAAAACGAATCAAAAGGTAAGGCGAGGTATGTAAATTTTATGTAATTCAGTTAGACTATAGTTAATGGGAAGATTCTATATCATTATGACCACTCAAGTGCAATCATTACTAGCCGCACTTGACAGGAGGGAAGGACACATCAAATCTTCGATACCATCATTTCACACAAATTCACTACCGCCACCCCTATTTCACCACCCTTTCGCACATTTGACCGCCATTTTGCATAACATCACTCGGAAAACTCACTCTGCACAGAAGTTGATACTCAAACTCTTGACGTTGTATCTTACTGAGCTGGTAGCCATTGGAGGATCTCTCATACGGAACGAGCCCGCCACCATAGCACTGTGAGAACACTATCTAGCGACTTATCAAATCTTCTAGCAGGCAGGATGGCTCAATTACTTTCAGAGACTTCAGGGGTATAATGAACAACAGGTCCTGCAATTCGCCCAAAATCTTCAGGAGGACCATTCTGTCGTCGAAGGGGTCTAAATATCAGTAACAGAAGAAGACATAGCATAGGTCTCAGGCTTCCCTATCGATGGCACTCGCATGTTCATTCGTAAGCACATCATTCGGAATGCTCTGCAGAACTTCTTCCTGCCAGAAGAACGAATTGAATTTAAAGGCAGGGGGTTCAACTCAGCTCACTGCCACCCCCATGGCCGGAAGTCGCACGATTCATCAAACATTACCTGACCTGTGAAGGCCGATATCAGGTAGTTTATCAGCATGACTTTCTTCTACTATCTCATTTAAGGCATAATAGACGGGTCAATATTCCTTATTATTTGCTGGGCTATCTGAAAAATATGGCACACTATTGCAGAAAGGCTAAAGATCCCACCCTTTCACTCACCCACCACCGTCTTGTTCAATTGTTCATCCACAGGGGTTTTTCTCAACAAAACCTCCCACTAAATAACCCACCCATAAATCTCCAAGCAGCTACCGAAATTCCTGAAAATTCCCAGGAGCAGCAACCGCAAAACCCCCCAAACTCCCCCGAAGTACCCAATAGCCCGCCCACAGAACCAACTAGTCCAATCAATTCCTTTACCATACCAAATCCACCACATACCTTACCAGAGTCATCCACTCCCGCCCTTCATATTCTTAGTGATGACTCTGAACCAGATAATTCCTCCTGCCCCATCATTGAAGAAAGACCTTCACGAAAATGAAAACAAGCTCCCCTCTTTCCACCCTTCTTATGGAAAAAGTGAACAAGAGCCTCCACAAGGCCACCCTTTATGACCACTACCCTAGATCCCCCACCGATTCGTCTGATACCCTGAACACCTCTAACCTCCCCAAGCCCGGGATCTTTGCCTATTCCAACCACGGGCACTGAAACACAAAAACCAGATGCCCAGGATAAAGTAGTTGAAACACAAGAACTAGCTACCCACTCAGTGGCTAAAACACAAGAACCAGCCATAGCTGAAACACAAGAAACAGCTACGGCTGAAACACAAGAACCAGCCGCTGATATTGAAATTGAGTTACAGGAACCAGATGCCCAGACATCATTTGTTTCAAATAAAGTAGCTGAAACACAAGAACTAGCTACCCATCCAGTGGCTGAAACACAAGAACCAGCCACTGATTTTGAAATTGAATTACAGGAATCAGAGGCCCAGAATGCTGCAACACTACCCTCCTCAAGAAAAGTAGCTGAAAAACTAGCTACCCATTCAGTGGCTAAAACACAAGAACCAGCCACTGATACTGAAATTGATATACAGGAATTAGAGGCTCGGGGTGTTGCAACTTTACTTTTCCTACACCAAGAAGATGAAACACAAGGAGAAGCTACCATTCCTGCAGCTACTCCCCAACAACCAGAAGCAACAATGGCATCTGTCTTACAGGAAAACGAGTTTTTAAAGTCAGAACTGGAAGCATATAAGCAAGAACTAGCCAGGGCAAAGGAAGCATATGAAAATGAACTAAATTTGTACACCTTAGTCCGTATAGAAACCTTGTCAGACAAAACTACAGAGAGCTTGTGTAAAGAATATATGTGTTGCCAATGTGGAGATATTTACTATCAAGCAGGCTATAAGGTAATTCAAGTCCCAGTGCCAGGAGCAGCCCCTACTCCTTCACCCTTTGTAGCCAAGGAAGAACCTGCTGCAACACAAGAACCAGCAGGCCCTCCCAAGCTCAAGACTAAACCAGCTGCAACACAAGAACCAGCAGGCCCTCCCAAGCTCAAGACTGAGCCCTGCATTGCAACAAAAGAAGCCCCTACTGTTGTCAACAAGGTTGTACAAATAATGCCTATGGAGGAATTTACACCTCCCAACCAGATCAATCTCTCCACTTCTAGGGAACAATCTACTCAAACCTTACCTCATCCCACTACTTCCAACGCTGAAACACAGACTCAGTTATGGGATGAGCAGGCAGAAATACAAAAATGGAAGAAAGAGTATGCTGAAACACAAGCCAAAAACCTGCAAGTGCACAAACAAATCTGGATAAATCATACTTACTTAAATTGGGAAGCATTAGAACAGACACGCCAAGAAGCTCGTGACCTTAAGAAGAAGAACAAAGAATTGAAAGGCAGATTGGCCCTGGTATTTGATTTGGTACAGAAACTACTGGCCACAAGAAAGCCATCTTGCAACTACTCCTTATTCCTTATGGAACGACTCACATGGTTTCAGATCAAATCCATTATAGAAGGTAAACCCCATGGAGTACTACACCCAGTAGATTTTGTCAAAACGTTTGTAGCAACCTCTACTAGGGATCAACACCTCCTCTATGAGGCATACTTTCATAATGAGGTCATTCCCGAGAACAGGCTGCTAAACATAAATCCCCTTGTTGGGGACATCCAAATTCGAGCATTCACTTCCTTTCTCTATAATCATATTTTGTGGCAAGATGACTTTTTGGCTACTAAGCACAATGAAGATAATCGCCTCCTCTGGATAAGACCAGAACCACAGAGAAGAGACAAGAGCACAATCCTTTTGTTCCTACCAACCTAGAAGTAGCAATTTCCAGGATACCCAACTACATCCAGTGTGTTAGGCATTGTGCTGAAAACTGGATAGGGTACCGGTTTTATTTTCCCATCCTCTGGTTGCCAATAGAAAGGTATCAAGTTAGTTATAAGCTTCCTAAGAAAGCAGAAACAGCAGCATGGCAAAGATTACAGCAGATCCAAGGGTTCAGAACGCCAACGGACAGTACCTCCCACAGTTACTGCTTGAGTAACTTACATGCTCAGAGTCGGTATCCAGACTCTGATTCAGAGTGAGTTGCCTGAGGACACACAACACCTTGAGTTGGGGGGATGTTAGGACCACACAATGTACCTTTTTGCCTATACCTTTTGCCACTACTATACTCTTGATCACCCATATTTAAACTCATACTATCACTTTATCTGATCATTCCAAAAGTATACAACGTCCCTTCTCATTACTATACGTTTAATCTGTTTTGTATAATATTTTACATCACTCTCGTACTTAACCATTGATTAGAAATGTATAAGTGTTCAAACTGCAAATTAGCATTTGAAGCCTGTTGCTGAAACACAGAGATGTTACACAGTCCAAGGTCGCAGATGCTGAAACACAGAGCTGTTACACAGTCCAAGGTCGAAGATGCTGAAACACAGAGCTGTTACACAATCCAGAGTCGCAGATGCTGAAACACAGAGCTGTTACATAGTCCAGAGCTGCATATGCTGAAACACAGAGGAAACCGCCAGGACCGACGATGCTGAAACACAGAAGAAACCACCAGGACCGACGATGTTGAAACACAAAGGAAGCCGTTACAGTCAGCGGTTAAGCACTAACCGTCGCTCCTACATAAGAATGCTGACACATCAAGAGCGCAATTCACGTGGCTGAAACAGCCCACAAATTGTGATGATGAAACAGCAATCAGCAGCAATGAGAAGAAGTTGGTACTCCAACCGTAACAGCAATACCTCATTCAGCACCTGTAATAGTATTTTGTTGCGCAGGACTAGGACATCCTATTCTGGTTTAGAAAGTAGATCCGACTAAAGATAGGACTCAGATACACATTGTAATTTTTGATCAATTGTATCGAAGGGGTTCCCTCTTTAAATAAGAGGAAATCATCATTCGAAGGATCGAAGTTTTATGTATTAATAAAGCTTCAGAGAGAGGGACGTATTTCATTTTCCAGATTGTAATATGATATTTTGATAGATGAATAAAAGACTTCTTTGAGTATCCTTCTCTAGCTTTCTCGTTTTAGGGGAATCTTGTGAGAAGGGAGGGCCCACCTTCTTCACAAGATTCACCCGTTAGTTTTAGAGCATGTTAGTATAATCTCTGTTTATGCTTTGATTAACTTTTGTCTGTTGAAACACTACTTTTAATGAATTTCACTTTGTTGAAACACTACTGAACTCTGTCTTGTTAAGAACTTTAGTTTATTGAATGAAATTCGTATTTCTTTTTATTAGCAATCTTGTGTGATGATTTTATGAGGCTAGCCAAAGATTGGGTTAAGGGTTCCTACTCAGAAAGGAAGGGATCAGAATATCATGTTCTCTGTAGATTTCAATTACTTCTGCAGTGTGTTAGCCAGAGATTGGGTTAAGGGTTCCTGCTCAGAAAGGAAGGGATCAGAACATCCTGTTCTCTATAGATTTCAAATTACTTCCGCAAGTGTGCTAGCCAGAGATTGGGTTAAGGGTTCCTTCTCAGAAAGGAAGGGATCAGAATATCCTGTTCTCTGTAGATTCCAATTACTTCTGCAAGTGTGCTAGCCATAGATTGGGTTAAGGGTTCCTGCTCAGAAAGGAAGGGATCAGAACATCCTGTTCTCTGTAGATTTCAATTACTTCCGTAAGTGTGCTAGCCAGAGATTGGGTTAAGGGTTCCTTCTCAGAAAGGAAGGGATCAGAATATCCTGTTCTCTGTAGATTCCAATTACTTCTGCAAGTGTTCTAGCCAGAGGTTGGGTTAAGGGTTCCTGCTCAGAAAGGAAGGGATTAGAATATCCTGTTCTCTGTAGATTTCAATTACCTCTACAAGTGTGCTAGCCAGAGATTGGGTTAAGGGTTCCTGCTCAGAAAGGAAGGGATCAGAATATCATGTTCTCTGTAGATCTCAGTTATTCTTTGCAAGTGTGCTAATCAAAAATAGGGCTAAGGGTTCCTGCTTAGAAAAGAAGGAATTAGTTGGCCTTGTTTTCTGCTAGATAGAGTTAGCCTTCTCTGCGTTACTATTTTCATGAAGGAGTGTTAATCAGAAATAAGGTGATGAAGTCTCTGCTTGAGAGTAAGGGTCATGTTCTCTGGTTACAAAATAGTTGTTCTTTCCTGTTGCAAGAGTTATTTTAATGTAATCCAGGATTCTTTAGATTAATCTTTAAGATCTGCAATAGGTAGGTTACTTTCCTGTAATTTAAGTCAGAACTTTAGTTCATTCAAGGCAAGTGTGATTAATATAGTTTCCTTTACTACAACTCTAAGTTGCTTTTGGAATTGAGCATATATAATGCGTGGTTATCTTTGAAATAACAGACTTCCCTGGGTTGACAATTTATGTATCACTTGATTGTTTGAATTAATTAAGCAATTATAGTGACCAACAGTTTGCAACTCTCCCCCTTTGAAATCAATGGCAAAGGGATGTTCCCCATGAGCTTGTGCTTCTCCTTAATCACTTAGTGATGAGATGGATATTACTCCCATTTTTTCTATGAGATATTTGAATGTCTCTTTGGGGAGGGGTTTTGTGAAAATATTTGCAAACTGTTCTTTGGTGAAAATATATTTCAACTTGAAATTATGTTCCACTACTTGTTCTCTTAAGAAGTGATACTTGATTGGAATATGCTTTGTTTTTTAGTGCATAACAGGTTCTTTGAGATATTTATTGCACTTGTGTTGTCACAAATTTTTTAGATTGTGTGATCATATTCTACCTTGATATCTTTCAAAGTCTACTTCATCCAAAGAACTTATGTTCAACATGTTGTTGCTACTACATACTCAGCATCTATCATGGATAGAGAAACTGAAGATTGTTTCTTTCTCAACCAAGACACTAGACTATTTCCCAAAAAGAATGCTTATCCACTTGTACTTTTCCTATCATCAACACTACCTTCCCAATCTGCATCTGTATATGTTGTTAGAGTAAAATCTTCACCTCTTGAGTACCACAAGACAAAATCCAGCATGCCCTTTAGATATATAAATATTATTTTCATTGCTTTCACATGAGTTTCTTTTGGTGTATCTTGAAATCGTGCAACCAATCCCAATGCTTGCATAATTTTTGGTCTTGATGTCGCTAGATATAGTAGGTTGTCGATCATTGACCTGTACAATTTTTTATTT
>WSFP011395151.1:0-27437 GCA_009831015.1 Picea engelmannii
GCGAATCTTACTAATCCTTCATATGCTAACTATAAGTGTTTGGCGATATGTTTGTAAAAATATTCAAATTTCTAAGGATTTTATATAGTTTTTATAAAATTTTGGCGATTTTTAAGGTAAAATAATTTTATCCTATAGAATTTGGGCGAATAATTTTTAAAATAACGAATCTCGTTTTTGAAAAAACCATGGAAAATTAGCCCATGAGCGAAATTTATACCCTAAAATCATCCATGGTGAATAGGAAGGGGAGAGACAGAGAGGAGAAGAAGGAAGATCTTCTAGATGAGAGCGTAGAAAAGAACTGTATGCTTCATCTTAATATATTATAAAGCACAATTATGTGGACATAGCCCTAGAGAGAGGGTGAACCACGTATATCTTGTGTTGTGTGTGATTGATTCTCTGTTCTTTGCCATTGGTTATATTGTTATTGCATTATTGTGTTAGATATGATAGATAGTTGTGCAGAGTAGATCTGAGTTGGTAAGTGATATATAAATGTTGTATTGTTCTTGTATTGGATCCACTTGATATCCCCTTTGGTTGTAGACATCTTTGTCCTGAAACCCCCTCATAACTGCTTCGGGTGAGACTGCATATGCCTCGCAGGTGTTGCCAAAAGGGCCAGTATTTAGGGCTTATTGGTGCGCTCTTGGGGTTGAACCTTGGGTCTGTCCCTGTGCCAACAATGACATGTGGCCTACATTTCTACCACATCAGTGCTAACACATACTAGTGAGAAGGTGCCACGTGTCCAAGGAGGCATCAACGTGATAATGTCGGTGCCTTAGATATTTTTTTATTTCGACTATGGTGAGATAAACAAATCTCATTTTATCTCTTGTTCCTCCAATCAATGGTTGATATTTGTCTTCGGATTCATCTTATCAGAGTCATTCTTGAGCTTGATCCTTCAACACTTTGAATGGGGCACCTACGATAGACAATATAGATATGCTTTTGGACCTCTTTCAAGTTGGACCAATCAACGATCCAGATCTCACGATAGTGCGCTAGTAGAGCCCTATCAGAGCCAACCAGAGGTTTCCACAGGGACATGAAGAACCCACCACATGCACAGGTAAATATCTCAAATCCGGGTGACACGTGTCATGCTCCCTTGCCACCATGGGCCAATAGAAAATTTCCACATGTCCAGGGTGACATTGGTATGATGAGTTTTTACCTTAGTCAATTTTGGGTTCTTCTTCAAGTCATATCAATAGCTCTCATGCATCGTCAGACTTCCCCTGGAAGCTCTAGATTGATGATTGAGATTTGTCTTCGAAGTTCTCTTTTAAGATTCATGTTTGAACCTGATCCTTCTCCACTCTAAATGGTCACCTCCGATGGATGGTCTAGATCTAATTGGACCCATTTTAAGTAGGATTTATCAATAGTCCAAATCTTCTCCCAGGTATCACTTCCCCCGACTAGGTGTCGCGCCAGCCCACCAGTAGAGCATTGTTAGAGCATACCAGTGATTGTCACGTGGACATGTAGAACCCACCAAATGCACAAGTAAACATCTCAAATCCCGGTGACACATTTCCTACCTATCTTCCACATCAGTGCCAACGTGGACCAGTTAGAAAGCGAAATTTCATAATGATATCAGCATGACGGTCTCTTCCTTAGTCGTTTTTTGGGTTCACGGTCGATCCAGTTTGACGAATCTCGTGCGTTTTTAGTTCCTATGACAGATCAATGGTCATCGTAATTCCTTATTTGGAGTCCCTTTTGAACATGATCCTTCATCACTCCAAATGGGAACCTCTAATGGATGATCCAAATCTACTCATAATGTTTTCAAGGGGGGGCAATCAAAGGTCTCTATATGCTCCCAAGTATCTAAGCCTCCTGACCAAGTGTCACATGAGCCCGCCAATGGAACATAGTCAGGGCCAATCCGAGAATTCCACATGGACAAGTGGAACCCCCCAGATACACATTTCAATACACTATAAATGGGTGACACTTATCCCACTCCCCTGCCATGTCAGGGCCATTGTGGGATAATAGAAAATCACAATGTGTCCAAGCTCACGACAGTGCAATATCTTTGCCTTAGCCGAATTTTTATTTTGACCATGGCTAGATCGATGACTCCCTTTTTGTCTCTAGTTCCTTCAATCAACGATCCAGATGAATCCCTAGAGTTCCCTTGTCGGAGTCTTGTTGAAGCCTAGGCATTGATCGCTCCAATGGGTGTGACTCCTATCAACATTCTAGATTTGGTTGAGTTGATCTGACAACTGCTGAATTTTTACACCTTTGCAGAACTTGATCGCTCTGATGAATTACTAGTAGAATTAAAATCCAGTCTAATGAAGCAGACCCATGTTTTAAAAGATCAATGATTGGGATTGATCATTGAGATCGATCCGACGGCTGTTGAGTCTCACGCCTGTGTAAATTTTATTTCGAGCACCTAGCAATAAAAGAAATAATTGCATGGATTTTTTAAGGAGTAGAACTTGATGGATATTTTGACTAGTAAATCTCCAGCTACCCCACCGATAATTCTCTTTAATAGAATTTCACCCAAGTGAAGGTAAACCAAATTTTACCAAGAAGAAAACCTCTCAAGAATCAAGAAGCTGGAAGATTATTCAAGAAGTTGGAAGTGGTTTCAAGAAGCAGTTTCAGACATGAACGAGAAGGATAAAAGGAAAATTAGGCACTCATTGTTGGGGTCAACATTTTGGGGAGTTAAAGAGTTTCTTGTAACCATAGTTGTTTGACCATAGAAACCTTGAGCATATTTAGCTGGTAAATGCAGTAGTAAACCAAAGATTCATCCCCTACATTTAAGCTTCAGTTTGTAATTCTTCTACTGTGTTTGTGTTCTTGTAAAGCATCTCCTCCCACTTTGTTTTTCTTGTATCGGGTCTGATTTATAAGAGCTCAAGTGGAAATTCATTCACTATGTTCAATGTTACTACATGATGTCTGGTAATGACACATAAGTTATTTCCTATGAATGTATGACCATTTCTTGTTATTTTCTTTGTGCATTTAAATGATATGTAGAGGGTACCTCCATTCTATTTGAATGTATGAAGATGTTGACTTTTTGAAGCCTATTTTTTTTATTTGTTTACATTTGTTAGAGCTACTAAATTCTTAATTTCTCAACACGATGTTCATTTTCCATAGGCTTAGGATTCATTCTTAGCAATGCCCTGTAGGTTTATTTTTTTATTCCTCTAACCCATCGTTTTATCCTCCTTTTAACCTTGATTGTCTAAAACACTCATAGACATATGCCTATGATAGTTGAGATCATTTTTCATCTGAGTTGATATTGTTTGAGGCCCTATAATTTCAAAAGAGAGAGAGAGAGGGAAAAACTTCCCAAATATTGCACAATTATTTTTCTACAAATTTGGCTTTAAGATTTGTCTCAAGTCTTAGCCCCCATGGTGCCTCAACATTGTTCCAAAAACAACATGGAACATATCGATGAATAACACAAGGCACTTCATTGATAACCCAGGGTACCTTTATTTCATATTATCTTGACAGGTTCCTTTGTTGCAACGATCCAAACACTGTGACACACACACACACACACACACACACACACACACATATATATATATATATATATATATATATAATCACAACAACACATACAATAAGCAGTGATGTCAGTTTGTCTTCCAATTTAAGATATAACAGAGATTTGAGTTATTTACATGCTCAAACGACTATGTATGTGCATATATATACTCGTCACACAAAGTTGTCATGGTCGAACGCTTGCAACTATTTTTTTTAAGACAGATATAATTGTAACCAAGGACACAAGACTCTTCATGCAGCTATATTCCATACAAATAGAAGGCCATATTTAGAAATACACAATCAAGCTCACAAGTCAGGTATTCATATCCATAATTTCCATACTAATCATTCAACCATATATAATTTTCAAACAATACACAAAGATAACTAAGTTAATTATATTAAACTTAGAATATGTTAGCAACTACTAAAGGGTGTGTGGCTCTCCACTCAACCATAGTCAAAGTTGCACCAGTCACCGCTACATCCAACCTACCTCAAGCCAGGGTGTGATGCCATGAGAGGATATCTAGTTTTTTAGCAAGTTTCTAGGGAGCATATATTACTTATACATTCTTATTTTTCCTCAAACCAATGATTTCTCCTTCTCTCCTCTCAAGTGCTGAGGATTTCCCCCAAATGTGCATCTTTGTTTGTCTCTCTACCCCTCATTCCCTATCCTCTATCCCTTCTTTTCGTGTATTCTTCCCCAAGACCTCGTGGGTTGCATCAGAAGCTTCTCGATGGGTACTTTTCCCATCCTTCATTAATTATCTAAGGAGACTACCCAACTACCAGCATGTCTGGTAATCAAATATTTGGGGCTAAGGATATTTCAGGGTCTGCATTGCTTTAAATTGACAGTGTACTTCCTGGCAGGGTCATTTCAACTAGTAATAGTTTCCCTCTTGCACCATTCCTCTCATGGAATTGTAACTTATGAATGTCATCCCTTTAGCAGTAATTCAACATCTCCATGCTGCATTAATAACCAAATATTTACATTACATAACTTATCAAAGGTCCATTGTCTTTCAATGATCACATAACATGCATGCCTACATTTTTGGTGAGGATAATAATTATATTTATAGATTGGGGGAAACAGGGGTGTTACACTTAGGATATAGATAACTAAGCCTAGATATTGAATCAATTAAAATAACAATGGGTTGGTCATTAATATTACCTTTCACTTCAATCATGTGCGACTAAAACTCAGCTTGTTTGGTATATAGGGCTGTGTATATCCTTGGTACATTTATGCCCATGTATTCAACTATCATATCTTGTTGTACATTATGAACAATCCTCACTTTTTCACCTTTTTGAGGGAAATATCTTTATATGTGGTATCCCCTACAACCCCAACATTGAATAGGTGGTTGACTTGGTATTTTCCCCATTGCCTCAGTCATTTTGGGCTCCTTTGGAGTTGGTTGTCTTTGAGAAGAATTTATAAAAAATGGTGGCTTAGTCCCATTCTTCCTTTGTTCCATCTTTATTTTCTTCTTGTATTTCCAATCCTTTTGGAAAGGCGGTCTTCCCCTTTGGTAATCACAGAGACATTTATCTCACCTTATGGTTTCCTTCAATGTCTTTGGGTCATCATATTGTATCTTGTCACTGATAAATGAGGGCAGGCCACTCAGGTACCTCTAAATTTTAACTTTCTCATCCTTGATGAATGCAACATATTTTAGAAGTTCTTATAATAATCTTATTTCATACTCATCTATTGCCATACTCCCAAGCTTGAGTTGAAAGAAATCCTTCATTTTCTTATCATAGTATCGCTTGGTTAAGTATTTATTTTGAAAATACCTTTTAAACTCCCTCCAAGTAAACTTCTTCTCATCAATGTGTTGTAGATGCACGAACTGATCCCATCACATTGATGATTTTCCCTTTAGTTGATAGATGGAAATTCTCCCTTCCGCCTATGCAAAGTAATTATGTAGCTGGAAGTACTTCCTCATGCTCAGTAGTCAGGTCTTCGCATCTTCATCCTTCTCATTCTCACCATCAAAGGTAAGAGGCTTGATCTTATTCATGTCTCCCTATATCCCATCCACCCAAGTCCTTCTCTTATGATTTTTTACAGGATATGGACTTGAGTTACTATGCGCTTTCCTAAATGAATGCTTTGGTGAGTGGTGATTATTCCTATCAGCACTTCTTATTTCTCTTCTTTTACCATGAGACATGTGACTCCTTCACTTGCTTGACTTTATAGCCTTATCCATTTTCTTTTCTATTATGTCTAATATTTGTGTCAACTTGATATTGAATCCATCTTGTTGCTCCTTGAATTTCATAAGCCTCTCATTATCAACTTTGTAGCTTTGGATATCTGTTTGCATTCCCTTTATGGTTTCTACCAATTTTATGCATTAATCCTTGGATTTTGTATTATCAATACCCATACTGATATACAAACCCCCAAATTCATCATCATGGTTGTAAGTTCTCTGCGCATCTTCCATGATTTTGAATTTCTTCACTGATTTTGTCCAGATCTAATCACTATTAATTTTGCAAAATGTGCATACAATAATATTTGTTAGACAAATTCATGCGACAACTTCATGAAAAATCTGCACCATTTTGTCAGAATCCTTTCTTCTATTTTCTTGGATGATTTTAATGTCCCAATTCAAAATTTATGGGTGAATAATTGGACTCCTATGTCCAAAACTTTTCCATCGACTGCTCCCTTGCGCAATTATGAGTCTTGTGTAGTTAATCATGGTCATTTGGAATTCACCCAAATACCCCTTTACACTTTCATTCTTCCTTCTGCAGCCTGTGCAAGCATTGTCATTCAACACATACCAATGCACGATGTCAATATTTAATATATACACTACATATCAATATTACACAAGCACATCCATTATTTCTCTGTGTAGCCACAAATTTTAGTGTGCACACTCACGCACCATTACTTTATGTGCATTTATAGTGTTTTTGTTAAGAACCAAATCAAAATAGCATAAAAAACCTTCGAATAAGTACTCGACACCTTGACAAAGAGATAATTTTAGATAATAAGCCTCTTCGATGGGGCAACCTCCTTATACACCACATAAATTTACAAATACAATATGATTCCAAAAGAAAAGGTCTCCTTGGTATATATAGGAGACTAGGAGGTACAATTACAACTAATGGACCCAAGTCGACATAAATAAAATAACAATAATGATGTAATATGCCCCAAGTAAGGGGTAATGGGACACTATTTAGGGCTTAATATGCCCCTCCCCTTGAGAAAAGTTTTCCTGCAATGCTTGAGTAATTATGGATGTTTATGTATAAAAGACTCATCTTCCCAAGTGGAATCTTTAGCAGGAAAGTTTCCTCCACTTAATGAGATACTCTGAAATGGATCTATTCCTCAACTAGCGAATTCTTGTGTCAGTGATAGCTTCAAGCTCCAATATGGTTTTTCCTTCCTCGTCAAGTTCTGGAAATATAGTTTGAACTGAGATATTTTCACCTATAACCTTGTTTAAGCATGAAACATGGAAAACTGGGTGTACTCGCGAAGATGTAGGTAACTCCAATTTGTATGCCACAGTACCAAGATTTTTCAACACCTTACAAGGGCCATAGTAATTTGGTGATAATTTATTATCCTTCTTATATTGCTTGAGGGACATCTGTTTGTATGGTTGTACTCTTAAAAATACCCAATCCCCTACTTCAAAACTTCTTTCACTACGATGATGATCTACTTGTTGTTTCATGTGATTGTGTTCCATGGTCAGGTTATCCTTTAAGAGTTGGAGAACTTGTTGGTGATGCTTGATGTGATATTCCACTACTTGAACCTTAGGTTTTTATTTTAGAGAAGAAGTGATGGAAGGTGAGTGATACCCATAGAGTGCCATAAATGGTGTCATTTTTGTTGCAGTATGAAAGGAAGTGTTATACCACCATTCTTCCAAGGGTAACCACTTGAACCATTGTGTTTGTTTATTAGAGACAAAGCAACGAAGGTATCCTTCCAGACATTTGTTCACTATCTCGGATTTCCCATCAAATTGAGGATGATAAGATGATCTATGAGACAATTTAGTACCCAAACAAGAAAATAATTATGTCCAAAAATGTCCAATGAATATGGGATCTCTGTCACTTATAATAATCTTTGGGATTCCATGTAGATTTTGAATTGTCTCCATGAATGCAGTGGAAATTGTACTAGATTTGAAAGGTTGAGAGAGTGAAAAAAAGTGTATGTACTTGGTTAGTCTATCAACAATCACCATGATGACACTCTTTCCTTCAGACTTTGGTAACCCTCTGATTAAATCCATGGAAACCTCCTCCTAGTGATGACTTGGGATTGGCAATGGTTGTAAAATACCTAGGGTCTTAATTCTTTCCACCTTATTTTGTTGGAAAACTAAAAACATTTCCACAAACCTTTGAACATAAATTGTAAGGCCATCCCAAAAAAAATCCTTCTTTACCCTATGGTAGGTTTTCAAAAATCTCGAGTGCGCTTTGTAACGCACCCATGGTGGGGCGTCAAACTTTTGTTCTTCTTAAGAAATAAAATCCTGCATTCGGGGTCTCTATCCCATTCTTCTTGTCCAAATCTTTCCATCCATGATATCCATGCTCAAAACCGAGATCAGAGCTGGAAAATATACCTCTCCCAAGTTCCTCAGGTGTTCATTGATCAAGGCCACAGGGATTCCACGCTAGTCCAACTCAATATGCCTCTCCCTGAGTTCTATGATATCCCAGAACTTCTAGTGTTCCTAATTCTATGGTGGAAATCCATCCACCAACAAATCTAGTGACTGGATTGGGTCCTTAGCTAACTCATAGGTGAATGGGGAATTCGTCATTCGACCTTCGGATTGAATTACGGGCATGGCCCCTTCCCTTTGTCTACAATCGCATACGACTGCGGGCTATGACCAGACACTAAGAAAACATGTGTCAAGACAACCACCGCACGAATTCTCCAGAGTGGAAAATCTCTGAAGTTCACAATCTGACGTTGCGTGTCCTCAGAGAATTTGACGGCTTTGATTCACTTCAGAACTCCGAGCTTTGGAATTTCTTGAGTCTTCACACACATAAACCTCTAGAGAGAAATCCTTCTGGAGTGTCATATCTTTTGACACGCGTCCTCCTCTATTGAACGGTCGTGATGAATTCCAATGCTTCAGCCTTCGGGGGTTCTCAAGCCTTCATACTCAAAAACCTCCTGAGTGAAATCCTTCCAGAGTGTCAGATCTCCTTACACACGTCCTCCTCTATTCAACAGTCACGATGAAATCCAGCGCTTCAGCCTTCGAGATTTCTTGACCCACGCAATACCACATTTCTTCAAGAGTGGATTTTCTCCGAAGTGGAATATCTTCTGCCACGCGTCCTCCTTCACAGATGGCTAAGATGGCTTTGTGACTCTAGCCTTCGGGAGTTCTCATACCTCCACTCTTCAACTCTCTCAAAGTACTTCTTCTCCAAAGTGCAGGAGATGGTGACACATGTCCTTACCAACAGATGAGTCAGATCTACTCAACTACTTTGGGCTTTGGGAATTTTTGAAGAACCTCACCTCATTTCCTCCAGAGTGGATCTTCTTCGGAGTTAACGATCTACTACCATGTGCCTTCCTATTCCAACGGCTAGGATCTACTCTAACACTTAGGCACTTTGGGGATGTTTGAAGCACCTCAAATCCTTTGGAGTCCCAAAGTCTCGGACACCTAGAATTCCAGTCACTTCACCAACCATGTTGGCTAGGTGGGCACATACCAGGGGCTGACACGTAGATGGGTCAAGGGAGAAACATGCCCTCATATGGGATGAGACATGTCACATTCCAAAGGGTCTATAGGGTATGTGATATGCATGAATTTGGGAAACATGTGGCACTTCAAATTGAGCTCCACGTGTCCATGGGTGACATCACTATGTCATGTCACCCCGGACTAACAGCCTTCCAACATCCCTCAGATCTCACGATCGAGATATGGCCACATAGATCCATAGATCTATGGCTCTTGTTACTTTAGGAGTTCGGCATTTGGAGGTTTGACGGTGCAGGATCCTCTTTTCTCCCGAGGTTGGTCAGTGTTGGGCTGACCATAGCCCAGATCTTATAGTTAGGAAGGGGCCCAAAGGTTCCCCAGATCAACGACTCACAACCCTTCTGCGACTCCGGCATTCGAGTAAATTTGGAAGTTAGGAAGTTTGACCTCCCAAGGCTTCGAGCTCCCGAATCTCCGAAGTCGTCAAAATCTATCTCCTCTCAAACTTAGTGTAGGGTTCCTAAACCCTGTTCATATGGACTCTCTAATGAATCTCGGGCTATAAACTATACTCTTAGTCGAATTTTTTTTGAGGTCGTGGGTGCAAGCATAAGGTCTCTCAGGATACTGGTTTGAAGGAAGTGCCTTCCTAACTCGCATAATTTTAAGTTCTGAGACAGGGCGGGGTAAACTCGTGGGATTACCGAGATGGTAGAAATGCCAAGAGGCTTGCTCCGACTCTATAATTGTGAGGTAACTCCCTTGGGAAAACACCTTCAAGGGTTAAACTGGAACATACAGAAACATCAATCAGAAGAATAAGTTCTCAAGGAAACCAATGTATGCACATAACTTAACTATTTCAATACAGAAACCATTTATAGACATGTAAATACATGCATGCAACCATTAATTCCCAATTCACTACATAGAGTAAGAAAACACTTATCAGAACTAGATAATGTGAAGTGACTTCTGAAGGGGGTGTTTGTTTCCACCCAACCATAGGCTCAGTCACTCCTAACGGCTTTACCACTGGCCACCCCCGAGCTAGACCATGATGCTTTGATATTTCCTCTTTTTCTTCCAGCTCAACGAAATTTATGGACGAAGGTTACTCTCCTTTTCCCAGCACAGAAATAAATAGGGACGAAGGTTACTCTTCTTCTCCCAAGTCAGTCTATATTTCCTGTGACCAAAACACATTCTTTTTCACAGTTCTTCCTCGAACCCGAGAGCTTAGTCTCTCTTCTCTACTCTCTTTGTAGGCCTTCCTCTACCCACCACACCTTCTTTTATTGCCTTCCTTATCAAGATTGTTTGTGGCTCGAATTCCCAATCTGTGGTCAGGTCTGAAATCCTTACAGATGGGTGCTCTGCCCCATCCCCTCATTAACTCTTGAGGTATTCCCACCTACCATCCGAACTGTAATTCATTTCTAGGTCAGAGGTATGTTCTGGTCCTAAGCAATTAAATCTAGTAAGGTACTGGTTTGGTGGAGGTTAACACAACCATTCCTGGTCCCCTTCACGCTCTCTTTCCATGAATTTGTGGTCTCTCTTAGCACACCCCCCTTCCAGCAGTCATGCAGCACATATCCATTTTCTATTAAATAACAAAATTTACATTCATCGACCTTTTATACAAGGTCTACCAAATCAAACATTCACACATATTGAGTTTTTCATAGTCTCTTGGCCAATATACTTATATTTACAAACTGGGGAAACATGGTGTTACAATTCCCTCCCCCTTAAAGGAACATCGTCCTTGATGTTCTATCTGTCAACATGCTTTGTATATGCAAAAGTAAAAAAAAATGGATATGCATGTCTCATGGCATCCTCCATTTCCCATGTAGCCTCATCTGGGCCAAAGTGTTTCCATTGCACCTTGACTTGTGAAATGGTTCAATTCCTGAGTGGGGTTTCCTTCCTATCTAGTATGCATTGAGGTTCTGGCAGGAATTCTCCCTCCGACTCCACCTGGATCATAGACCAATCAATTATATGATTAGAATCATGTACATATTTCTTAAATAATGAAGCATGGAAAACATTATGTGCCTTTACTATGGGAGGGAGTGCTAGCCTATAGGCTACAGGTCCCACTCTATCTAATACTTCAAAGGGTCCACAATACCAAGGATCCATCTTGGAAATATCTCTCATTCTTAGGGAACTCTTCATGGGCCTAACTCTAAGATATTTTTTTATCCTGAGAAATCTTCAGATTTTTTTTTATCTGAATCACTTGTTGTTCCATTTCTTTTAGCATGTCCAATCAGATTGAAATTTTGTCCACCGAACTACTCCAGCTGATGGGAATCTTGCATTGTCTACCATAGAGGGCTTCAAAAGGGCTCATCTTAAGTGACTCTTGATAACCGTTGTTGTAGGAAAATTTTACCAATAGTAGGTAGTCTTCCCACTTCTTAGGATGATGCATTACATGCATCCTTAACATGTCTTCTAATATCTGGTTTACTCTTTCTATTTGTCCATCGGTTTGAGGGTGATAGGTTGTTATAAACCAGCCATTAAAGACTTCCAAAATATTGAAGCAAATTTTTTGTCTCTGTCAGATACAATCTCCATAGGCATGCCATGCAGTCTGAATATCTCCTTCATGAAGATGTTGGAAATATATATTTCTTTGCAAGTTGATTTGACATGAACAAAGTGAGCAGACTTGCTCAATTTGTCCACCACTACCATGATGGCATCATTCTGCTTGGCCGATTTTGGTAATCCGGTAATGGAATCCATGGAGATGGTTTCCCATTTCCATTCTGGGATTGGTAGAGGTTTTAACAACCCTGTTGGGTGCCGGTGTTCTGACTTAACTTGCTGGCATTCTAGACACTTAGCTAAATAATCAGTTATGTCCTTTTTCAATCTAGGCCAATAAAATTACTTTCTAGTGGTCATAATCATTTTCTGATAACCTGGATGACCAGTATATGGTCTTCTGTGTAGTTCATCCATTATGAACCTCTTCAATTCGTCACAACTTGGGATACACAATCTGTTTTTGTAAGTCGGCATGCCTTCATCGAGCATCTGATAGCCTTCATACTTTATCCTTGTAGGCCCTTACCTTAGGTATGAGGTCATGATTTTGAAGAATGCATATGTTTCTTGTGAATTCCTGACTCTTTCTCTGACATTTGTTTCACAGGTGCTCACCATTTCCAAGTGAATCATTTTCACACTTCTTCTAAGGGAATCGACCACCCTATATTCCTTTCCTTTGATGTGTTTGATTTCAAAATCAAACTCACTAAGGAGAGACATCCACCTAGATTTTCTAGCATTGATTTTTGGTTGATCAAACAGGTGCCTCAACCCATAATAGTCTATCATAAGTACAAATCTCCTACCCATGAGGTAATTCCTCCACATTTTTAAAGAATGCACTATGGAAACCAACTCTAGTTCATGGGTCACATAATTTATTTCATGCTTATTCAATTTTCTGGATTCGTAGCAAATTACACGTCCTTCTTACATAAGGACTCCTCGTAGTCCTCCCTTGTAGGCATCTGTACACACGAGGAAGTCATTATTGGGGTCTGCAATATTTAGCATGGGCACATAGGTCAGAAGGTATTTCAGTTCCTAGAATCTTTCTTCACATTCTGATGTCCAAGTGAATTTAACCCCGTTTTTCTGAAAGGCAGTGATTGGACAACCAATCTTGGAAAATCCTTTTATGAACCTTCTATAATATCCTACTAATCCCATAAAGGATATGATATAAGATACATCCTTTGGGGTATGCCATTCCATAATAGATCTGATATTTTCATGGTCTACTACCACCCCTTCTTAAGAAATAACATGGCACAAGTAATGTACTTGCTTCTAGAAAAAGTCACACTTTCTAAACTTAGCATAGAGTTGATGCTCTCTTAGTACTTGAAGTACAAGTCTAAGATGTTCTTCATCCTCCTCTCTATTCTTGGAGTATATTAAGATATCATCATTGAAAACCAACACAAATCTTTCTAGTAATTTGTTGAGTAAATTGTTCATCGAGCACATAAAAGTGGTGGGGGCATTGGTTAATCCAAATGGCACCACCACAAATTCATAGTGACCATATCTGGTCCTGAAGGTTGTTTTTTGGATATCTTCATCCTTGATTTGGACTTGACGGTATCCAGAACTTAATTCAATCTTTGAGGAAATTGAGGCACCCCCTAATTGGTCGAACAAGTCATTGATTCTTGGTAAGAGGTACTTGTTCTTTATAGTTGTCTTATTGAGTTGTCTATAATGTATGCACAGTCGGAGAGTGTCATATTTACTCTTCACAAACAAGACGGGTGCTCCTCATGGAGACACACTGGGTCGGATGTAGCCTGTGTTCACCATCTCCTTCAGTTGTATCTTGAGCTTAATTAGCTCTGGTATAATCATCCTATAGGGAATTCTAGACACTAGCATTGCTCCTAGTGCAAGTTCTATCAAGAATTAAATGTCTCTTCTCGGAGGTAGACCTAGTACCTCTTCTGGAAACATGTGTTTATACTCTCTTAATATGGGGTGGTCCTCTAGGTTTGTTTTTTCATCCTCAACAGATTCCAACACTTGTACTGCATATAGGGAACATCCCTTTCTATAATATGTTTTCATTTGAAGGGTTGATATTTGTCTCATTGATACAGGCTTTTGAATCCCTTGGAAGGTTATTTTTCTCCCTTCTTCATTTACACATTCTAATATTTTATAGTAACAGTACAACTTCATTTTATAAGCATCTAACCAGTCCATACCAATCAACAAGTCATAAGATCCTAGGGGAAGTATGTTAAGGGTCGCTTGGGTGGGAAATCCATCCATAATGAATTGGCAAGTTGGTATGACCTCTATTACTTTTATTTTGGTTCCAGTGTCTAGTTGTACCAACCATGGCTTAACATGTCTAACTAGTTGCGGTTTACACTTATAAACAGTCTGAGGGGCCACATAACTCAAATTAGAAATAGGTTCAATTGAAATAGAAACTATATGATTAGCGATCATACCTTCCATATCCACCACTGAAGCTTGGTGGTTGGCTTGTTTATTATCCAAAGCTGCATAAATTCATGGCATGCTCTTAGACACATCATTGACTGTGGTAGCTTCTTGGATGTTGTAGACTTTCCTACTATTTTGTTGTCTGTGTGGGAAATCCCTCAGTATATGTTCTTCTCTGCAACCCCAACATTTCAAGGTTTCTCTCTTCGGGTTATCATCCTTTCATGGGGTTGATCCAAAAGGTTTATTCCCACTCTAGGAGGGTAAATTCCACTGATACACACTTTGGGTACAAAGGCTCATCTTAGAATCCTTCCTATAGTTATTAAATGTTGAGGATTTAAACCCCTTCTTCTTGAATCCCAAACTATTCTTCTTCTTCAATCCTCGCGAGGTTCCATCTAGTTCCCGAACTATTCATAACAATACCTTGCCTTTCGGATAGTCTATTCTAAGGTCTTTGGCTCGTCAAACTCAATATTGTTCTGGTAGGTCTGAGGTAACACATTGATAAATCGTTGCACTTTTACCTTTTCATCCTTTATGTAGGGTACATACCTCAGCAGCTCAAGGAATTTATTACCATATTCCTCTATGATGAGTTGTCACAACTTGAGTTCATAGAACTCCTTAGTCTTCCCGTCAAAGTATTTTTTTGATAGATACTTCTTCTTGAAGTGTTTCTCAAATTGTTTCCATGATAATTCCTCTTCATGGATTCCTTTCACATTCTTAAGGTCTTCCCACCAAATGGAAACCTTTCCATTCAAGTTGAATATGGTTATTCGAGCCTTCAAGTTTTCAGAGTAGTCATGGACTCTGAAATACATCTTTAAACCAAGTAGCCAATCTTTTTCCTCTTCCCCTTTCTCAATCTCTCCATTGAAAGAGGGTGGTTTGGATTTCTTGAACTATTCAGAGTCATGACCTTTGGAATGTTTTCACTTCTTTCCTTTCTTCTGAGAATGTGAGCTATTTTTTCAACCAGAAGATCCCTCGAAGTTTACAATTTCCTTTCTATAGGACTCTCCCAATGAGCGTCCCCTGCCTCCAGGTTGGGCCTTCCTCGAGGTACTTCTCCCTGGGTGGCCACTTATGGGACCACTTTTTCGTATTTCAGGTGGTATTTGACTTCTCTTCGTATGTCTTCGGTCCACATCATTGGTTGTAGGTCCATGCTACAACTGCCTCTGTATATCGGATAAGCTTTGTAGCAAGACTGCATTAATTTTTGTTTGTTTTTATTTCTCCTTTATCAATCTCTCGTTGTTGTCCTTGCAACTTTGTAACTCGGCCATAAGGCTCCTTATAGTTTCATCCAGATCCGGAGGGGTCTCCACCACCCTCCTCTCGTCAGACTATTCATCTCTATTGTGGGATCCATACCCCACTTCATGGTGCATCACCATCCTTTATACTTGGATTTTGTCGTGATTCATTGACTGCTTGAGTGTTGACAAAACACTTGTTATTAGCTAACAGTATATTAGTTCATGAACAACACATAGTTAAAAAAAAATTCTTAAATACACACACATAGTAGAATTTTTTCATTCTTTTCTTTAGTAATAGTTTAACCAGATTCTTTAGGAAAGAGGTAAGGTAGGGTGTCACCCTTAATATTTGCTTTAAACATGGTTTTTAAGCGACTTGTCCATGAGCCCAAGAAGTCCAAGTGTTGTAATCATGCTCTGATACCAACTTGTAACACACCCATGGTGGGGCGTCAAAATTTCATTCTTCTTAAGAAATCAAATCCTCCATTCATGATCTCTATCCCATTCTACTCGTCTATAGATTTCCAGCCACGGTCTCCATGCTCAAAAACGAGCTCAGGGGGAAAATATACCTCTCCAAGTTCCTCAGGTGTTCATTGATCGAGGCCATGGGGCTTCCACGTGGGTCTGATTCAATATGCTTCTCCCTGAGTTATCTAATATCCTGAAACTTCTATCATTCCTAATTCTATGGTGGAAATCCATCCACCAACAAATCCAACGACTGGATTGGGTCCTTGGCTAACTCACAGGATAACGGGGAATTCGACGTTCATCCTTCGAATTGAATTCCAGGCCTAGCCCCTTCCCTTCGTCTACAATCGCATACAACCGCGGGCTATGACCGGACACTAATACAACAGGCACAAAGACAACCACAACGTGAATCCTCTGGAGTGGAAAATCTCTGAAGTTCACAATCGGACCTCGCATGTCTTTAGATAATTTGACGGCTCTGATTCACTTCGGAACTCCGGACTTTGACAGTTCTCGAGACTTAAAACACGCAAACCTCCATAGTGAAATCTTTCCGGAGTGTTAGCTATTTTTACACGTGTCCTCCTCTATTCAACGATCACGATGAATTCTGACACTTCGGCCTTCAGGGGTTCTCGAGACTTCATACTCACAAACCTCCGGAGTGAAATCCTTCTGGAGTGTCAGATCTCCTGACACATGTCCTCCTCTATTCAACGATCACGATGAACTCTGGTGCTTCATCCTTCGGGAGTTCTCGACCCACACAATACCACTTTTATTCCAGAGTGTCTTTTCTCCGAAGTGGAAAATCTTCTGCCATGCGTCCTCCTTCACGGACAGCTGAGATGATATCGTGACTCTGGCCTTCAGGATTTCTCGCACCTACATTCTTCAACTCTCCTAGAGTACTTCTACTTTGGATTGTGGGATCTAGCGACACCTATCCTTACCAACGGACGGCTTAGATCTACTCCGCTACTTCGGGCTTCGGGGATTTTTTAAGCACCTCACTTCATTTCCTCTGTAGTGGCTCTTCTCCGGAGTTAACGATATACCACCACGTGCCTTCCTATGCCAACGTGTAGGTCTACTCCGGCACTTCGGCACTTCGAGGATGTTTGAAGCACCTCAAATCCTCCATATTCTAAAAGTCCTGAAATTTTGAAATTCCAGTCACTTCACCAACCATGTTGGCTAGGTGGGAACGTACCAGGGGCTGACACGTATATGGGTCAGGGGTGACATGTTCCCTCATATGGGATGACACATGTCACGTTCCAAAGGGTCTATAGGGTATGTGATATGCACAAATATGGGCAACATGTGGCACTTCAAACTAAGGTCCATGTGTCCTTGGATGACGTCACTATGCCATGTCACCCCAGACTAACAGCCTTCCAACATCCCTCAAATCTCATGGTCAATATTATGCCACGTAGATCCATAGATCTATGGCTCTTGTTACTTTGGTTGTTCGGTGTTCAGAGGTTTGACAGTGCAGGCTCCTCTTTTCTCCCGAGGTTGGTCAGCGTCGGGTTGACCATAGCCCAGATCTTACGGTTAGGAAGGGACCCGAGGGTTCCCCAGATCAATGACTCACAAACCTTCCATGACTCTGGCATTCGGGTAAATTTGATAGTTAGGAAGTTTGACCTCCCAAGGCTTTGAGCTCTCGAAGCTCCGAAGTTGTCAAGAGCTAGCTTCTCTCAAACTTAGCGCAGGGTTTTTAGACCCTGGTCATATGGACTCTCTGATGAATCTCGGGCCATAAACTCTACTCTTAGTCGAGTTTTGGGTAATATCGTGAGCATGAGCCTAAGGTCTCTCAGGATACTAGTTTGAAGGAAGTGCTTTCCTAACTCACAGAATTTTAAGTTCTAACATAGGGCAGGGTAAACTCGTGGGATTACCGAGACAGTAGTAGTGCCAAGAGGATTTCTTTGACTCTGGAACTGTGAGGTTACTCCCTAGGGAAAAAAACTTTGAGGGTTAAACTGGAACATACATAAACCTCAATTATAAGCATAAGTTCTCAAGGAAACCAATGTATGCACATAAATTAACCATTTCAATACAGAAACCATTTATAGACATGTAAATACATGCATGCAACCAATAATTCCCAATTCACCGCATAGAGTATGAAAACACTTATCAAAACTAGATAACATGAAGCGGTTGTTGAAGGGGGTTCTTGTTTCCACCCAACCAAAGGCTCAGTCACTCCTAATGGCTTTACCACTAGCCACCCCCAAGCTAGACCATGATTCTTTGAGATTTCCTCTTTTTCTTCCAGCTCAACGAAATTTAGGGACGAAGGTTACTCTCCTTCTCCTAGCACAAAAATAGATAGGGATGAATATTACTCTCCTTCTCTCGATTCAGTCTCTATCTCCTACGACTAGAACACATTCCTTTTCACATTTCTTCCTCGAACCCGAGAGCTCAGTCTCTCATCTCTGCACTCTTCCCAGACCTTCCTCTGCCCACCACACCTTCCTTTCTTTCCTTCCTCAGCAAGATTGTGTGTGGATTGAATTCCTAGTTCGTGGCCAGGTATGAAATCCTTACAGATGGGTTCTATGCCCCATCCCCTCATTAAATATAGAGGAGGTCTTCCCACCTACCATCCTGACTATAATTCATTTCAGGGTCAAAGGTCTATTTTGGTCCTAAGCAATTAAATCCAGTAATTTATTGGTTTGGTGAAGGTTAACACAACCATTTGTGGTCCCCTTCACCCTCTCTTTCCTAGAATTTGTGGTCTCTCTTAGAAAACCCCCCTTCCATTAGTCATGCAACACTTATCCATTTTCTATTAAATAATGAAATTTACATTCATCGACCTTTTATACAAGGTCCATCAAATCAAACATTCATAGATATTCAATTTTCCATAGTCTCTTGGCCAATATAGTTATATTTACAAACTGTGGGAAACAAGGTGTTACACACTCCTACCGGAGAGGTGTTCAATTCCAAGAGTACCTTTTTTTTTAGTTGGGATTTTTTACATAAATATAAGCGATCTTTGTACCATAGTGAATCATTTTTCCATGTAAATGTATATGATGCATTGGAATCATGTTGCAACCTTTGAATGGAAGTCCACATGTTTTCATCATTCTTCCATTCATCCCTCGCTTCTATTATCCAATCGAGTTGGACAATTGATATATCACAGATAAAGGCCTCAACATCTTCATCCTTTCCTGAGAGTGCATATACCACAAAATTTTACTTCCCTTTTTTGTAGATGATTTCAAAATCATAACCCAACATCTTGGTCACCCATTTTTGTTGCTCGTCTGAAGATAGTCTTTGTTCCAAGAAGTTTTTAAGACTATCATGATCTGTTTTGACCTTGAAGTGCCTACCTATTAGATAAGGGTGCCATCGCTTCAATGCATGTAGTATTTCCATCATTTCCTTCTCATAAATGTATTTGTGTAAGTCCTTCCCTTGAGTGTCCGACTTTGAAAAGGAAGGGTCCTTCCTTCTTGCATTAGAAAAACACCAATGCCATTTCTCGAGGCATCGCATTCCACAATAAATGTTTTTGTGAAGTTTGGTGTGGTCAAGACAGGAGATTTTCACATCACCTCTTTAAGTTGTTCAAAAGATTGAGTTACCTCTGGAGTCCATGAAAATACATCCTTCTTAGTTAATGTTGTTAAAGGTGTTGCTATTCTTCAATAGCTCCAAACAAACTTGCGGTAGTAACCTGTCAAACCCAAAAATCCTCTACGATTCTTCAATGTTTTGGGAATCGACCAGTCCATCATTGACTTAATATTGTTAGGGTATACCTTGACACCTTCATGAGATACAATATGACCCAAATACTCTACCTCCTTCACCCGAAAGAAACATTTGGATGGTTTGGCATAAAAAAAAATCTCCTTTAGTAGTTGTAGCACCTTGTCAACATGTTGAACATGATCCTCCCAAGACTTGCTATAGATTAGTATATTATCAAAAAATACTAACACAAATTTTCAAAGGAAGGGAATGAAATTGGAATTCATCAACCTTTGGAATGTGGAAGGTGCATTCGTAAGGCCAAAAGGCATGACCAAAAATTCATAATGGCCTTCATGAGTTTGGAATGTTGTTTTTGGGATAGTTGTTTCCTTCATTATAATCTGATGATACCCTGAACGGAGATCCAACTTTGTGGAGTATATTTCTCGATGTAGTTCATCTAACAATTCATCCCTAACGGGAATGGGAAACTTGCCTTTAATAGTGATCTTGTTGAGCTCTCTATAATCTGGACACATACGCCATGAGCCCTCTTTCTTGAGTACCATTACCACCATTGCAAAGTAAGAACTTTGGCTAGTTCTAATAATGCCATCATCTAATATTTCTTCAACCATACGCGCAATTTCACTCTTATGGGCATAAGGGTATCTGTAAGGCCTAATGTTAGGAGGAAAAATCCCATGAATTAGGTGAATAACATGATCATGATTTCGAGTAGGTGGAAGACCTCTGGGAATATCTTCAAATACTTTGGAATGCTTATCAATGATCCCTTGGAGATATAGGGTAATAGATGGCTTATATGTTTGAACATCTAGTGAGCATAGTTGTACAATTACACCCTGATGCACCTTTTTCAATAATTTTTTCATGCCATTAGAGCTTATCACCTTACTGGGTTTCCCTATGATATCCATTAACTCATTTTCCTTTCCTTCCAATGAAAATTTCATCAAAAGTTCTTGAAAAATAAAATCCATTGTTCCCAATGATTGTAACCATTGGACTCCTAGTACGACATCAACACCGCCCATGGGTATAGAAATCATTGGACTATTCATTACATAATCCCCCATAGTAAGATTGATCTTATGGAATTTTTCTAAGAAACTGATATTTCCACCATTTGCAATCATTACTTGAAACTTCAGCACTGGATATATAAAGCAGTTGAGAGCTTTGGATAATTTATAGTGAATGAAATTATGAGTACTACCATAATCAATTAGGACTATTACCTTTTTTATATATCCTTCGATCTTCAGGGTTTGAGGACTACTTATTCCAGCCAATTCATTACATGATATCATGGGATTCAACTCTTCAGAAGAAATCTCTTCTACGTTTTCATCTGGAGATTGTTCTTCTTCTTCTTCTTCTTCTTCTTCTTCTTCCTCCTCACAATATATGTAGAATAATTTCTTCTCACCACACTTATGTCCCTTACTATACTTTTTGTCATAATTAAAGCATACTCTCTAACCTAAGGAGGTCGAATCCAAGGAGCTACATAGGATACTCCTCCATTTATGTGTCTGTTACAAAATATTCCAACAAAAACATAACAAATTCCTATATTTTGGGATCTTGTCTATTGTGATAAATGCATTTTGAAGGAGGTCATGTTGTTTGATCTGGAGATGGAACACATGTCCCTCATGTCCAACTAACTCCTAGGAAACCATTATAACCTTCCCTGACAGTTGGAAACCTTCACATAGCCTGAATTTGTTGGATTGTTATAGTTTGCAATGCCTTCGACAGGATGCGCTATGAACTTTCCTGTATGTGATTATGTTTACTTTTCTCCCAAACTACAAACTGGGTCGGGATGATTTTTTGTCAGCACATCAATAGTAATATGGTTCTTCTCCACACCAAATTTCATAAGAACCTAGATTGGAATTTAAAAGTTATGATCAAAATATGACTCTATTGTGTGCTAATTGCTACAAACTGTCCCAAATTACTAGTTCGCATCGCTAGTGAGTCCAAGCGTTGTGAACTTTCCTATAGCAGCCTGTTTTGATTTTTGAAAAAGCTTCAATATCTTAAAACTTCTACCATGAGTTCAGACATGCAACAAACTCATTATCTTGATATATCCTTGGATAAAATCACAAAAATGTTAAGTCTAGCTCAAAACTCATAACCATCATTAAATGTTGTAAAAGCATGTAAAAGAAAACTTATACAAAAATGATGTTGGTTTTGGAAGATCCTTTGTATTTATCTTTTTGTTCTGAATCTTCTTTTGGTATCCACCTTGGCCAACATGTCTAAGTTTCTCTTTGCCACTTCTTCTCTGAAAGGTTGTAACTTTTCCTTCATTTTTTTGATTTCAGCTTGGTGGGTTATGTTCTGCCTGTAGACATTCTTGAGTTTCCTCATACACCTTGGTTTAATGTTGATGCTTGTGAACCCGAGTTTATCTATTTTAGGGTCATACAAACTCGATGATCTTCTTCATCCAATAAGCAACGCCAGTTTGTAGCACCAAGTTTGTAGCGCCAAGTTCAAAACCAAATAGCGCACTTCAAGAAAATTGTTAGACATTCTATGACAAAATCCTTGAAAATATAATTAAAGGAAGTCATTTAAAACCATAAAACTCCCCACTTTCTTAGTTGCAATAATGAAATATGAGTGCATGAGGTACTCATAAGTACGCTACGAAATTTCCTGGTGAGTTGGCAGCATATACATATGACTTTTGACTTGACATCTAAACGGTTGGAAAGTGACAAAAGGAAAACTTGTGTACAACTGGAAGTAGGACATGTCATGGAGATGATTTAAAGATCAAGAGTGTGATTCATAAGGACCATTATCCTTGTCATGATAAATAATCTTATGACATGAAAACTCTAAACCAAGGATAAACATTCCTTTTTTCTTATACAAATCAAAATTTGAGTTATGCCAACAAAAAGACCCAAAACCTAAGACTTATAAAACCCTATGAATCCAAATAAAACAAAACCAATGTGTTTTTGACCCCCTACAATTCTATGTGCTAACATATGGCTCCATAGGGGATGGATACCTCCCTATGAGGCTCCAAGAACATGCAGTTTCGGTGCCTTATCCATTGGGCTATGGAGTCCTTAACCTCCTTCCAAATTTCTACAACTTATTCTCCAACCAAAACATAATGTTGCAAACCAAATGCAAAAGGAATGTTGTACTCAAACTAAAAACCAAATACTTGCATGGAAATATTATTTATGCACACTCCTACTTCTAGCCAATTTTGTTTCCTGCTCAAGTGATATGGTAAAACCAATACATCCATTCAAGTAACTGGGTCACAAAATGAAATCTACTTCCATCTTTAAGCATATATATAGCTGAGAAGACTAGAGAATAAAAAAAGAAATGAACTATCTGCCCACTCTTACAAATATGGAAATCTTCCTTTATGAAGTCATAAATATTAGAATGATGACCCCAATACAACTCCATATATCTTTCCACGGGATCATAAAAATCATACGAGAGTACCTCTTTTTTATTTTCAAAAGAAATGGGTTGACTGTGTATAAACTGCTCCTTTGACAATGTTATGTTCTCCATTCGGGAAACTAATTTCTGAAATTTGTTGGTCATCATTTGGTGATAAAGGTAGGATCAACTTCTTTTGTAGCTCTTTCTTTTCACCTCCACTATATTCCCAGGAATCATATTCATAAACATAATATATAGGGACAATGTTGAGAAGTTCCAAAGATGTCATGAAGAAATTTTTCTTATCATAATCACTAGAATATTCATCAAAAATAGGTTGATTGTAAAAAAAAATTGAATCTTGGTATTCATAATTTTTTGTTTCAAGATGTTCTCGAGATGCTGGATGCATATCATCAACTTGATCTTTATCAAAATTTAAGGCATCCTCTATATCATAGTCAAAACTGCTAGAGACATTTGAATCAAGGACAAATGTTTCTGCAGTGTTGCTATCACCAACATCCTTATAACCAAAAGGAATACTAATTGAATGTTGGATGTAGGGTTCAAATTATTTACAACAGTTTTCAAAAAGAATATCAGTAGGATAAATGTTTTTGTAATGATGATGAAAAACAATGTGAAAATCCTTCAAATAATGAATGTTAACATAGGGGAGGGATTGACACCATTCATGAGCATGTTCTTCTAAAGAAAATATGAACATCTTGATTAAGACATCCTTATGAACAAAATCATGTTCAAGCATGCATCTATGAAAAATGAATAAGTGCTCATCGAGATGATCATACTTGCTTCCTTTGAATCTGGGAATATAGTCATCCCATTCAGTTATAGTAGGTATTGGATGTGGAAAACCAACTATGTTTGACAAATCACAAAATGCATACCTATGAGCAAGGATAGCATCCATTTCCATTTTTGTCATGTATCAATGAAGTCGTCAACAGGTTATTTCTTCATGAAGTCAAGTCACCAGGTGAAAGATGTAGTCTCTATTATGTGACCAGCCCTTGTTCACCATCAAAGACTGGATCTATTCTATGTCATTCTCCCAGGGAAGATTACTTCATTTCCATCCCTGATAATGGCACCAAAAATGTTAGTCCTAGAAGTCACATCTAGACTGATGTAGGTGTAATCATATTACCCATCAGAATATAAATGGACTGAATTGGTTTGAGTAGTTGGATCAACAAGACTGGGAAAGAAAGGGAGAGGGTAGAAAACTATCTACAGAGGCATTCCATTGGGCATGGAGTCATAACATCCTATAGATCAAAGGAAATCAAACTCTATACCAGAAAAAAGGGATAAATAATGATGAGTAGAAGCATAGTGAATATGATAAAAGGAAGAACATCCATTGTACAGAGATCCCTTCTGCAAACAAAATAATATTTCTTAAACAATAAACAATGATTTAATGGGAAAGCTACAGTAGATCCTCTATTGTTCATGAATCCATCAATCAATGGCAGATATGATCCTCAAAACCTGCAATATATTCAAGCAAGAAGATAACAAAGAAATGGGAAAACAAATAAGAAAATCTGATAAAAATATCTCATGAATCTTTAATGGAAGAAATGTCCATTACAAGCAGCCCCTCGGGCTTACGAATGAGCAATTAAACCACTCCTCTAGCTCTCTCCTCTCTTGGATCATGAATCCAACCCTTTCCTTATAAGAATCCCTTTCATATATAGTTAATGATCTCTCTCTACCCTAAGGAGGTATAAACCAAGGAGCTACATAGGATCCTCCTCCATTTAGGAGTTTGTTACAAAAGATTCAAACAAAAACATAACAAATTCCTATTTTGGGGGATCTTGTCTATTATGATAAATGCCTTTTAAAACAGGACATGTTGTTTGGTCTGCAAATGGAAAACATGTCCCTCATGTCCAACTAACTCCTAGGAAACCATTCGAACCTTCCTTGACAGCTGGCAGCATTCTAATAGCTCGGATTTGTCAGATTATTAGAGTTCGCGTGCCTTTGATAACATGTGCTACGAAACTTCCTCTATGTGATTATTTTGACTTTTCTCCCAAACTAAAAACTGGTTCGGGCTCATTTTTTTCCAGCAAGGCAATGGTAATATGGTGTTTCTCCTTACCAAATTTCAGAAGAACCCAAATTGGAATTCAAAAGTTATGATCAAAACATGACTCGGTTGTGTGTTAATTGCTACAAATTGTCCCAAATTACCAGTTCGCAGTGCCAGTGAGTCCATACGCTGCGAACTTTCTTGTAGCAGCCTATTTTTATTTTTTCAAAATCTTCAAGATCTTAAAACTTATACCGGTATTAAATACATGCAACAAACTCATTATCTTGATATATCATTGTAGAAAATCGCAAAAATGCTAAGTCTAGCTCAAAACTCATAACCATCATTAAATGTTGTAAATGCATGTAACAGAAAACTTATACAAAAATATTACTGGTTTTGGAAGATCCTTTGTATTTATCTTTTTCTTCTAGAGCTTCTTTTGGTAGCCACCTTGGCCATCATGTCTAAGTTTCTCTTTGCCACTTCTTCTCTAAAAGGCTGTAACTTTGCCTTCAATTTTCGGATTTCATCTTGGTGGATTCTATTCTGCTTGTAGACATTCTTGAGTTTCCTGATACACCTTGGTTTGATGTTGATGCTTGTGAACCTAAGTTTATCTATTTGAGGGTAATCCAAACTCGACTATCTTCTTCATCCAGTCTGTAGCAACAAGTTCAAAATCAAATAGAGCACTTCAAGGAAACTGTTAGACATTCTGTGACAAAATCCTTGAAATCTAATTAAATGAAGGCATTGAAAACCATAAAATTCTCCACTTTCTTAGTTGCAATAATGAAAGATCAGTGCATGAGGTACTCATAAGTATGCTGCAAAATTTCTTGGTGAGTTGGCAGCATATACATATGACTTTTGACTTGACATCTAAGTGGTTGGAAAGTGACAAAAGTAAAATATGTGTACAATTGGAGGCAGTACATGTTATGGAGATGATTTAAAGATCAAGAGTGTGACTCATAAGGACCATTATCCTTTTCATGATGAATAATCTTATGACATAAAAACTCTAAACCAAGGATAAACATTGTTTTTTCTTATACAAATCAAAATTTGAGTTATGCCAACAAAAAGACCCAAAACCTAAGACTTATAAAACCCTATGACTCCAAATAAAACAAAACCAAAGTGTTTTTCACCCCCTACAATTCTATGTGCTAACATCTGGCTCCACGGGGGATGGAGACCTCCCTGTGAGGCTCCAAGAACATGTAGTTTTGGTGCCTTATCCATTGGGCTATAGAGTGCTTCACCTCCTTCCAAATTTTTGTAACTTATTCTGAAAGCAAAACATATTGTTGCAAACCAAATGCGAACAGAATGTTGTACTCAAACTGAAAAACAAATACTTACATGGCAAGATTATTTATTCACACTCCTACTTCTAGCCAATTTTGTTGCTTGCTCAAGTGATATGGTAAAACCAATACATCCATTCAAGTAACTGGATCACAAACTGAAATCTACTTCCATATTTAAGAATATATATAGATGAGAAGACTAGAGAATAAAAAAATAAATGAATTATCTATCCATTCTTACAACTATGGAAATCTGCCTTTATGAAGTCATAAATATAAGAATGATTACCCGAATACAAGTCCATATATATTTCCATGGGATCATCAAAATCATACAAGAGTACCTATTTTTTCTTTTAAAAAGAAATGGGTCGACTGTGTGTATATACTACTCCTTTAACAATGTTGTGTTCTCTATTCGGGAAACTAATTTATGCAATCTATTGGTCATCATTTGGTGATAAAGGCAGGATCAGCTGCTTTTTTAGCTCTTTCTTTTCACCTTCATTTTATTCCCGAGAATCATATTCATAAACATCATATACAGGGACAATGTTGAGAGGTTCCAAAGATGTCATGAAGAAATTTTGCTTATCATAATCACTAGAATATTCATCAAAAATAGGTTGATTGTAAAAAAATTATGAATCTTGGTATTGATAATTTTTTGTTTCAAGATGTTCTC